>CAIGRP010095831.1:0-21802 GCA_903798385.1 Fraxinus cuspidata | reverse complement strand
CAAAAAGGCCTCCTAAATTTCATCATATGTCATTGACAAAGAATCATCAAAACCCTTAAAATTTTCATGCAATTCCATATGAGCAAATCTTGAAATCAGAAACATCAAATACCACATGTAAATTTTGAAATGCAATAAATTATGTAAACTTCTCAGATTTTTTGAAGCAGACTCGCTAATTAAACTTTCTTAATCAACAAGTTCTAGCAAAAATTGTTCAATAGATATCAAAGTTAAGCCATTTAATTGCTCTTGTAACATGATTGATCGTTAATAAGATTTTAATAACTTCAATTTTCAAAAACTTCTTTTGGTAGATACAACAGTAACAAGAATGGGCAATAATATTCTACAAGTAATAAATGTATTTAGAAAGCAATCCAATCTTTTCAAATAAATCAATATATCAAAAGTTGATTTTATTTCTTTTGGTAAAAAAATTTTGCAAAATGTTTTAACTCTTGAAACAAATCTTCACCGTCAATGTCAAGATGATCACAACATTCTTACAAATTAGCATCATCCAATGAATTTAACTTGTCAGAAGAAAATATAAATCCAATTTTTTTTTTTCAAAAAATTGAATTGATTGAACCTTCATTCAAGTGATCCAATTGCTTGATCTACTATATAAAGAAAATAATTGTTTCTGAAAGAATCTTCAGGTCATTATGCGTCCTCTATAGTAGCATTTTTATCAAAATGTTTCTTCCTACAAATTATACTTCCTCCTCTTTTCCATTTTCCCTCACGTTATTTAAGGCATAATATTATTCAAGAAAATTATAACTAGTCAGTCACATTATTTTTAACTTTAGTATCTTATGCAACTGCTTATCATACCAAGTCAAACACCTACAATTAATAAAGAAATAATTCATAAATGAAAATAATTAAGCCCAACACATTGAAATAATATATGAAGGAGCCTAAACCATGTGAATCATTTTCCTTGCTTTAATAAAAATGATTTGGCATGCTACGTAATTAGGAATAAGAAATACAAAAATGTTAAATGAAAATAATTACTTTTCTATTTTCAACTTCTTTTTTATAAACATTGTTTCCTTTAACTTAACATAATAATTAAAATTTTAATTTTTAAAAACATTTTAATTATATAATAATACATATATATATATAACAAATTTTTTTTGGTGCTCCTACAATGTTGAGGCTTCGTGCGGTCGCTCAACTCGCGCATTCTCAGGACCGTCTCTGTTATGTCGAGTAAACAGATGCTTAATTATTGGCAATTTATAAAAAAATATACACGTTTTGGAAAAAAAAAAAAAAGGATTATGACTTGTTCTTTAAAGAGCGTGATATCCATGGTGATGTTAGATCCACGTTAGAATTTTTGGTTTACCCATTAATGCATGTAGATGTCTGATAAATGCACATATTCTATATTTATACGAAGACGTGAATGTCTTTATAAAGACTACTATTTTTAGGCATTTTGAAGACAAGATTAGCCAAATTGTTTCAGGTCGAGTCTAAATTTTTTGGTCGAGTTTTTGCTGGCTCGACTCGGGCAAAAAAAAGCCCGAACCATTTTTACTCGAGCCGAGCTACGAGTTTTGACTCGTGGCTCGACTTGACTCGACTTGTTAACACCCTTACTTTTAGGCATTATTTTGAAGACATGGATTTGGTTAGCTTAATATTATTGATACAAACCTTTGTATTCTTAACTAGTAACCAAGCAAGAAGGGTGGGTGCTTCTTTATATTGGGACAAAACATACTTGCATCTCAACCAACCTTAATTTCTCAACTAATTAAAAGAAGATTTCGTTTTTTTTTTTTTTCCAAACTAAGTTACACAATAAGATGCAACCCACCTATGTAAATCTTTATTTTTAAGATAATATTAACCGTATAAACTACAGATAAGATGATTTTAAACTAAATTGAGTTTTGAACAGGACATGTGACACGAAATATTTATTTACTTTGTAAGTCATCTGTTCTCGTTCAATAATCTTCAAAAAATATCGTTTTCCTCTTCCCTAAATGGTAGCTGACACCAATGAATATGATATTTGTTCCTTCTCGTTCAATAATCTTAAAATATCCTTTTCGCATTTTTCTTTGATGGGGGTACCATACACCGGTGGCGAATTTAAGGGGGGTCAGCCCATATAATTTTTTGCTTTATAATTTTATTTTTTTGTACCCATTTGTTCGACTTAATATATATATTCGGTTCTGGATTCGTCCATGATAGACACCAACCAACCAAGATTTGAGTACCAATGCATTAAACGCTGGACAACTTTTTCCTTGATGGGGTACCATACACTGGTGGCGAATTTAAGGGGGGTCAGCCCATATAAATTTTTGCTTTATAATTTTTTTTTTTTCTTGTACTTATTTGTTGGACTTAATAAATTTTTTAATTTGATTCTGGATTCGTCCATGATAGACACCAACCAACCAAGATTTGAGTACCGAAGCATTAAACAATGGAAATCAATTGATGTCTGTTAGAAAGTTACATCTTTCTTCAACAATACCAAAACTAAAGTGAATTTTATTGCAGGGTATGACGCATTCACAAAATCTACCTTTATAATATGAGCCTTAAGTCTTTTTTTTTTGGAAATAATTGTTTGAGCTAGCCACGTACCACGTCTTACTTCCATATGTCTAAAAATACTTAGACACTAACGTTTGTTACTCACCTAACACGTCATGCGTCTTAACAAAATTTGCTCGTATCTTGAATTTTGAGTATGTGTCGCATCTAACACTACATGTCTCATTTAACTAATGTCGTTGACACTCAAAACTTCTTATGTAATTGTCCATTATCTCATTATCGATCTTCGTTTATATGAGTTGGCATAGACGTTGACATGAAGCTATTATCTCAAAGTTGGACCCCGTTAGAATGGAGTGACTAATTTAATGTACATGGTGTCAATTTCCATAGTCAATATCCACCTTCACACCATTGAGTGTTGCCAATATTCGCCTTTGTTATTAATTTTCGCTATGTATTGGTTGCACTAGTACCTCAACTAAATGAACTTATACACACAAAGAACTCATCATATAACAAAACGAAATCAAAGTCACTTGAAATCTATTAAGATTATGACGATGTCACTATATTATGCACCCCCCGCTTTACAATGTCATTACCTTCTTCAAATCACCCAAAACTTGGTGAGAACTCTTGTATTAATGGAGATTTATTATATATTTTTTTTATTATATTATGTTTTTAAACTAAAAATAATTCAACGTAGTATTAGAACATAAAAAGTCGCAATATTACCTCGCCTACCATTTATAAAAATTATTCACGCATTATGTGTTTTATAAAAATGAATCTAGTCTGTAAGGGGACGTGTTGCAAAACGAATTTAACTTAATGATATGTTTACTCTTTAATATTTTGAACTTTTCAATGAGAAGATTTAATGCTTATATAAGAGATTTTGCAAAACAATAGATGGCTAAAAGATGGGATAAGATAAATAAGTATTGTTAGGTAGGTCAAGAATAATATAATATCTTGGGGAATATTTTAGTACTCAATAAGGTAAGTTCAATATTTTGAAATTCTTATAATTTCTTTTAAGATCCTAAAAGTCTAGTAGATCAATAAGTCAAAACGTGTTAAATACTATCTTTTTTTGAATAAATTAAATTTGGATTTCAAGCTCACAAAAGACAAATATACAAAATTCAAATATCATAAATTTTGTAGATTTAGATATCAGTCTGTTCAATTTGATTTCCCAGAGCGAACATCTGCGTAAACACCTCGAATCGAAAATGTTTTTCAAATTTCATCAATTCAAAAATGGTTTTATCAAACATTTTATGGCACATAACACATGGACACTAAAAGGACTACGAATTACTATTATCGTGGTATCTGTGTCGACAAGTTGCACTGCTATTTGTTGTGGTTGGCCATGCAAAGTAATTAAGAAATTTCAAGGACCAGTTGTGGTTGGCCAAGCCCATCACATCCTATCACGATTCACTCAGTGTTTGGTATGTTGTATTGAATAATGTTTATACCGAATAATTGATAAGATTTTAAGCTTTTATAGAAGTAATTTAATATAATATCATGACATGTAGATATTGTAACTTAAGTTTTGATATAACTCAGTGAGATAGTCAAGAATATAATTTATTAATCTAATTTTTTTATTATTTAACTCATATTTTGGCATCATATTTTCAGCTTATTTTTGGGGGTATATTCTGTACTTGTCATTGTAGGTTTGTCGTATCATTTTAAAGTGTTCAAGGTAAACTTCGCAACGCATATTTTAGATTGAAAATTCGTGAAACGGAAATTCAGAATAACATGTAAAAGAAGATTGATTAAACATATAAACGTGAAAAAATATTTAAGCATTATCGTTATGAAAAATTAAAAAGCAAAAAAAAAAAAGGAAAACTTTGGAATTCTTGGCCCCATATTCCCTCAGTCACCGTCATCATATATTTATGAAAATTACAAATTTTTAATATATAACATATTTTTAATATATATATATATATATGAGAGAGAGAGAGAGAGAGAGAGAGAGAGAGAGAGAGAGAGAGAGAGTGTTCATAATCTACCTCCATCATCTATTCAAGTTGTACATGGATAGAATAAAATATAAATCTGGTAAGAGTGTGAGGTATGGATGTTTGGGAAGTGTTTACAATTTGTTTAAATTATAAGTAGATTAAAACAAATTAAATAAATATATAGTTCTTATATTTTTTAAAAAAATATGTGAATAAAAATTGATTTGATAGGTTACATTCAGTTTATAAACATTAATCAAACAAGGACTAAATAAATAAATGTATGACTCCTCCAAGTTCTTGATTAGGTAGTTTAACATTGTTGAGTATCATATTTTTATTATTAAATTGAATTGAAAGGAAAGTTGATGAGAAAAAAAATGATTGATTGAAAAGTTGCTTCTGGTCCCAATTCATGAATGTTAACTCCCAATTCATGAATGTTAACAATAATTGATTCCTTTGGTGTTTGCACAGAAAACTACTTGTCAAAGTGCCTGAAGATATAATGGCATCCCTTCTTTGCTACAGTATGGGCAATGCTTTTTTTTATTTTTTAAATGAAAGTGATGCGAACCTACACAATAATAGTAGTTTTGAAACCCATGATAAATTAGAACAAATATAAGAATGTCAAGAATCAACATTTGAAAAGTTCGACCCAATAAATTATTGATCTAAAGAACCATGATAATCGTTAACAATATCTTGATCTCGTCATCACAAAACTTATGAACCTTACTTAAATTGTAAAACGCCACATGAATTTAATTTTTGATAAATTCAAAATTAATTTACTGAAAAATGACAAGAAATGAATATGTCTCGCAATAATATCTCTTAAATTGTACTTTTACAATAAATGGAATGAGTCATATTTATATAGAACCCATAAAACATATTTAAAAATGGAATTAAGCCTTAAAAATACCAAAAGATATCACAAAATAGAGTTTTAACTAAAATATAAGATTGCGCGAAATTTGAAAAATTCACATTCGGGAATATACAATGCGGCCACATAGTGTAAACTTTGCGGTTGCAAAGACCAACTGAAGTCCTCCTCTATTGTTTCGGACCGCATGCCCCAAATAGCTATGCGGTTGTTCTTCAGTTTTTTCGTTCATTGCTTGAATTAAGTTACCACACTTCGTTTCATTTCTCATGTACATCATGAAACTTATCCATTTGCTTAATGTGATCAATGTTTCGTCCCATATGATTTGAGCAAATAGTCTCATATCTTCTTTGACCCGCTTCGTTCGCTAAACTAGTCTTAGGTCTTTCCTCAACGATCAATGGATCATCACCCGAACTTCCCCTCTTATCATGGATCACATTAGTAAGTAAATATTTTTCTTCAATATCTTCGTTGCGAGTAGATTTAGCCGATTATTATTCACACCACATTCTAGAGTTTTCTTAGCTCGAGACATGAAATAGTCAAGTTCTCTTAGAGCTCGAGATATAAAGAATAGTTCGAATCTTGTGACTTTTGAATTCTCTGAAAGTCTTATGAAGTTAAAAATTGAATTTTTGTATTATCGATCATATCTAAATCACGTTGAATTCATATTACTAGCTAATCGTCTAGTTATCATAGAGCTGTGAGATGAAACTTGTAGCTAATAATTTTCAACAATTTGTTGAATCAATTCTAAAATTTGAAATTTCCCGTGAAAGAGTATCAAATTATCATTGATCCCCACACGAGGTTTAGATTTAATAGTACTACCCTACTTGTTATAAATGCAATAGCAATATTTCAATCATTGGTTAGCTCAACTATTTAATAAAGTCCTTTTGGACCCAATTGAAAGAAAAATAAAGTAAAAAATAGGGTATTCTAGCGATTATTAAGTGTACTATAAGGGAAGGTTCTTGAATAAGTGATCCAAAATAATTTGGGAGGTCCCTAGGACTTGTCTATAATAGTGAAATGACTTCAAACTGTCATAAAATTTTGATCCTATGTGAAGGAAAGGGTTATCCGTCAAATGTTTTTATATCACACGTGAGCTGTTATATATAGTACTAAAATGTGGTTGATGAAGAAAATGAATAATATTTTATATATGTTGGTCCACATATGTAAAGACTACATTTTCATGTTCAAATATTTTACATTATGTCCTTCATAAAAAGGATGCCTCATGCTTTGCATATCTAGAAGTTGAGAAAATAATTTTGTAATAGATTTGCGATGAGGTTGAAGATATGAATATAAATAAATAAAAATATTTAATTTATATACAATTTTTAGAGTTTTAAACGATGAAACTCTATCTTGATATCAGAATTAATTATGGATATTATTTTTGATTAAAGTGTACGAGTTCAATTACATTTAGGTTATGCTAAAAACGCGTACTTAAATATCCATCTTTCGCATGCTTGCATACTTTCTCCTGGCTCATGTGACGGGGAAGCCCCTAGATTTAGGGAAGCTTACTTCTTATGAGTACGAGTAAGTCAAAGTATACCTTGTATACATTTTTTGTCATACTTATAAACTATCCAAAACACACAATCCTGATCTAATTATAACTCAACATGAGATATGAGGTGAGATTTAACTGGTCTCAACCCTATCAAGATATGAGTAATACATAGGTAGAACTCTAAGAAGGTTGAACTCTAGTCTTGTGAAGCAGACACTCCAATTTGAGCTCGAAAGAAAAAGAAATCATTGTTATTCTTTTTTTATGATACACTTTTTTTTTTTTTTGGGATTCTTGTTATTGATTTCAGTATCGGAGGAGCATGTGGAAACATCAGAAATCCTTAGTTGCAAGAAAAGGAGCAATCTTGATTTTAACTAATATAATTGATTTAAATTTCATTGCCAAATATTTACGAAAAGTTACGTGTGGGACACTCGAAGAAAGAAAGAAAAAAATATTTTCTACCTACGGGATTATGAATTCTTCTCATTTTAACTGTTTAAACTGTAGACTATTAAACAAGTCTTATGTCAAAAATTTCATATAGTACGGGTACATGCACATAAAGTAGTTTTTCTCATGATGAAGCATCAACTGTAAAAGGAACTAATTTGCTGAAGGACAATGCTACGTAGACATCCACTTTTTTATCTAATTTTTTACCTACACTCACAATAGGGTGTGAGAACCACACATTTGTGAATTTTTTATTTATGTGGGCCCGAGCGCATGTGAGAGGGTGTAACATTTTCGATACAAAAAATTTGGTATAAATGGAATGGTCCTTCGCTGAAATATTCTGATAGAAAATATTAAAAAATCAAAGGCGGCTGACCTTATTACAATTATTAAGTCGAAATTTCATTTTAATGACCATATTAATCTCAACTTCTTCGTTGTTAAGGTTTTATCAACATCATGAGAACGTGGTTAAGTTGGATTTTCTTTTCCAATTCCATTTAGGACCAATTCTTGACAAATCGAATCAATATTGTTATTAACACGAGAGTAGCCTTCAAAATGAGTTCAAAATTTCACCATTATTGTAATGCAAAGTCGTGTTGAGATTGTATTAGCAATCGATGAAGATGTGATAGATTTTATGTCTTGTTGTCATCGACTAGACTTATTGATTTTTTACTCATAATAACATGCATTTATACTGATAACTTTAACCAATCTAAAAATGTCTTTAGATTTTACTTATTTCGATGCGAACTAGTGTTTTAAACTAGCAAAATCTCTAGTGTGACATTCTTTGAATCTAATTATAATCCTGACCTACTGTTGAACTTTATGTCCAAGGCTATCCAAAATCCAAATGGGTCAAAAAGGCTAGTTTGATTAGAAATCTAAGTTGAAAGTGTATATCAATTGGGTTTTTTCTTGCAGTAATAATTCACTTTCCACGTTTTTGTGAAACAAAAAAGAATCATGTTACATAAACATCAATGTTGACATAAAGATTGACTTAATGTCACGTGACAATTTATCATTGGACAATTTAAAATACAATCAACTTTTATCTCTAATTAACTACCGTCACAAGCAATTATTTTAAGTTTTCTGTCAAATCATTTCAGTAAAGTGCTTTATCCAACTAAAAAGGTTTGAGGATAAGAATTTGTGTCAAATCTCTAGTCTTTCTGATTCAGTCTCTTGAGCTGGCAAGGATTTCGTTCCCCTATTCCGTTCTCATCCAATCGAACCTACCAAGAAAATGTGGCAAAGTTGTTCTTTTCATTTTTGGACTAGAGAAAAAATAATAATTAAGCATACTAGTTGGATTGATTCATTTAGAAGTGAATAATCTTATATAGACCCACTAGAGTTGCAACCTCAATTTAGATAGTGCTAAAAGATAGATTAGATGAAAGGTGGAATTAAATGAGTTATTTAATTTTACTTATCATTTAATGTCACATTAACGTCACATAAATCAGGATTACAATCCCAATGAGCCTAAATAATATCACCCTTTACAAGTTTACCTTTTTGAAAATTATAAAGACCCAAAAGTTAAGTTCATAGTTAGCCTTTCATTTAAGTAAATCTTGGAGGTCTTAAAAAAATGAATTAAATCCATACTTGAAAAGGTGTGATCAAGATATAATTATTTTCTCTGTTAATAGTGCTATTTGTAGCAATTTATGTGGCTTCCAAGTTATTCTCATATTATTCAATGGAGTTCGAATGCATTTTTATTCATTGTTACGACGATGTGATTGTAATCCAAACAAAACAAACAATTTTTAACGGTTCAGTAAGGTTGCAAACCAGGTTTTAGCGACATGGAAATAACATATTTCAAGCAAGTGAAAAAACAAAAATATGTTGATCTAAAATCTCAATATATAACTTTGAAACATAAATATTACAACACCAATATATTTCTCTCCTTACAAGCTTAAAACCAATAAAATAATGCAAAATTCAGCATAAAATTTAAGCTTCCAAATTCATTCTTTTGAAATATATAAAAAAATAATATCATAAATTATTATTTTTCTAAAGAGTCAATAGAAGTCGACAGGCAAGTAATTTGTCCAAGTTATAAATTAAATTATATATTTGGAGTAAAAAAGTATATATATATATATATATATTTAAAAAAATTAGTTAAACGGTTTGGTGTGAAGGCGATTCTAATTTTCGAAGCTTAAACCGAATTGTTTTTCAAACAATTTATTTCAGTTTTTTTAAACGTTAAAGGGTCCATGTGGACCCCATCAGTAAATTTATTCAAATATTTTAATCTGAAATGTGTTAGAGATAAGCATTATTAAATGCTAATAATTAGTCAAATTAGTCCAACATTTGAGTGAAAGGAAGATTAGACAACACATAAATTAAAAATAAAGGACAATGTTTTTGTCATTTATTAAAAAAAATGGTTTATGCACAAGTCACACATACATGAATATACGACTAACTCGTGCGTAATAATATAAACCTAGTCCCTTTCCATTGACCAAAAAGAAAAAAAAAATAGAAATATTGTCAGCCTATAAAAATTTACAGACTGCCATTGATGATATTTTTTGTACGATGGACTAGAAAATTAACTGACAAATTTTATTGCATCATTATTTTCCAGTGTTATTCCGGAACATAAAAGTTCCCTTCGAATATTACGACAGAATTACATCGAAATAATTAGACAGCGTAACAGTTTGATCAAAAGGATCACAGTATAAATTCGAGCCCACTGAGTTCACGATATTTTCTTAAAACGAATTTGTTGCCTTCATAGCTGCTAAATGTATTCAGCAATCGTTTCTCAAGATAAAACGAATTTCGTCTCCTATGAAAAGTACATCAATTTGCAGGAGTTTCAACGAACTCAGGATGGAGAAGTGAGTAAGATTTGAAGCAGATAATGATTGCAATGAAAATTGTGTAATTTTTTTGGCAGCGAGACATGCTATTCATAGACTTGCTCATGGCCATTCGAACAACTTTCAAGCCATTTCAAAACAGTCGTCACGGTTCAGACAACCCCAAACAGTCGGTTGTTCAGTCAGTTAACAGTCGCTTTACAGTCGACTGTTTAGACAATAAACAATTGACTGTTTAGTCAATTAACAGACCATCCACACAAAAAATTACCCAAAAATAAGCTAAGAAAAAAATAATTTCATTAAGTACCCAAGAATTTGATTGATTACAATTTGACCCAAAAAGATAATATAGTACAAGGACGCACCCGGATCGGACCGGATCAACTCGTGTCGTGTCGAGCTGGCCGGACGAACGATGGCGACAGTGCGGGCATGAGTTTTGGATCGAATCCAATAGGATATATGTCTCCCCCCTTCTAAAAACTATTGGTACCTCATTGAGACCCAAACTCAATTCCCATAAAATGGTTTATGCACAAGTCACACGTACATGAATATACGACTAACTCGTGCGTAATAATATAAGCCTAGTCCCTTTCCATTGACCAAAGAGAAAAAAAAAATAGAAATATTGCCAGCCTATAAAAATTTACAGACTGCCATCGATGATATTTTTTGTACGTTGGACTAGAAAATTAACTGACAAATTTTATTGCATCATTATTTTTTTTTATTGCATCATTATTTTTCAGTGTTATTCCGGAACATAAACGTTTCTTTCGAATATTACGACATAACTACATTGAAATAATTAGACAGCGTAACAGTTTGATCAAAATTATCACAGTATAAATTCGAGCTCACCGAGTTCACGATATTTTCTTAAAACGAATTTGTTGCCTTCATAGCTGCTAAATGTATTCAGCAATCGTTTCTCAAGATAAAACGAATTTCGTCTCCTACGAAAAGTACATCAATTGCAAGAGTTTCAACGAACTCATGATGGAGAAGTGAGTAAGATTCGAAGCAGATAATGATTACAATGAAAATGGTGTAATTTTTTTGACAGCGAGACAAGCTATTCGTAGACTTGCTCATGGCCATTCGAACAACTTTCTAGACATTTCAAAACAGTCGTCACGGTTCAGACAATCCCAAACAGTCGGTTGTTCAGTCAGTAAACAGTCGCTTTACAGTCGACTGTTTAGACAATAAACAATTGACTGTATAGTCAATTAACAGACCATGTGTTTGGTCCCGTTATAATCGACGTACGGATCCCACTCAATATATGACTTAAAGTTGACCCATTTCACTGAACCATTTCTAACCTTCAGTTCTATTGAGTCCTGTCCCATGAAACGTGCCTAACGAATCCTAAACTTTCATAAAGAGAGTCCTCGAATTCGAAGTAAATTCTTTTTGCTTGATTTTTGAAATAGAGAATACAAGATCAAAGGGGGAGAGGAAATGACATGAAAAAGTTTTGAACTTCTTTAGAGGTGTGATCGATTTGGTCAAGCATTAAGGCCAAATCAAAATTTAAGTTAATTTTGAAAAATAATAAAGAAAAGAAAAGGGAAAATGAAAAGGCTCTAGTAGGCCAGACCACGTTGCCTGACTAGCCCACTTGACATGGCCTACCTATCCAAACTATTAAGTCCATGACACAATCTGTTTTGGGCCAAGTTCGATTGTCTTTAGATGGGCTCTAATAGGACATCTAGGCCCAGTTTAGTTCAAGCATCCAGCCCCTTGTCTCAATTATAATCGGGAAAATTAGGCCCACCATTGTAACTGCCCTTCTAAAGAAAAACACACTTTTTATGAAAATATTTTTATGATTGCGCTACATGTATATTACAGTTTACAAATTTATTTATCAAAAGATGACATGTCGAGATTTCATTAAATCAAAATCCCACAAACCAAAAAAAAAAAAAAAATTAAAATTAAAAAGTCCTCCAATTTCGTTTTTCCATTAACCCACATTACATAAGCACGACTTTTTAAATGATGAAAAGATTTGATAGTTCTACGATAATTTATCGCCATCTCATCAATCTATAAAAAAACCTATAAATGATAATGTACAATGTTCGATTGAAATTCGTAAGTATACGTGATTGTTGTACAAGTAATAAGATTCGTAAGTTAATATGTTTTTATCAAATTCGGAATATAGTAACATCAAAACAGAATTGAGTTTTGTTATTTATACTAATTTCTACTTTACGAACGCAAGTAAATATGATATTTTATCTATATGAATGCTTGTATTGGATTCACGTATCTCCATATTTCTATATCTTTCAATTCTCAATAATTAATCTATTCAATTTATACATTTTATACAAAACATAAAGCTAATATGTTAAATGTTCTTTCCCAAGATACAACAATCTAAGACTAACATGAGACGATCCTATTTTTAGTCCGAATTCATATAATAGTTATGCATTTAATTTAGATTATTAATAAGAATGCATATATGAAAGAGATTATTCCTAATTTTAATTATAAATGTTGATTTTCCGTTTTCTAGATTTATTGCGAGTATTCCTACACTACAACAAACAACTAACTATTCAATTAATGATCAAACAACCAAATAGTACAATGACTATATAAAATCAATCAAACAACACAAGAACTTCCTAAATTAACATTTTGAGTTGATATAAATGAAAATAGGGTTCAAACACCCATCCAATACAATTGAAAAATTAGTATAACATGTTTAGACTTAAATTACAAAAGAATAATTGGAAAATCATCACCCGAAAAAAAAATAATGAAAAATTAGGAATTTTCTACGTTCTTGATGTGAATCTTCAATATGGATGAAGAATCCTCAATATCCTAAGCAATTCGCCTTGATTCTACGTTATTAGCCTTGTTCTTTGCCTCCAAACTTGATTAGAATATATAAAATTTTTTAGGTCTAAAGATATTCATAACATTTTCGATTGCTTCTAGGATATAAAGGATGCAAATATATCATACCAAAATTTGTCGAAATAAGAAAAATGAAAGAAAAACTTTTTCAACCGGAAAGCTATGCGTATGCATAGTATAAGTTAAGTGTACGCATATTAGAATGATTTTAGCTTTAGTCGACCTAAAATGGAATATCATGTACGCATGGACTGTACGCATAGTTACATATTTTTCGGGTTAATTGTGCAAATTGATCCCTGAACTTTTAGCAATGTATTGTTTTTTTTTATCATTTTCACTTGTGATTTCATCCCTTTAGCTTCAAATTGCCTTAAACTGAGTTTGTAGCATCTTCACTTCATTTTATGTCCTGATGTAACTATTGAAAAGTTACAATTTCATCCCCATCGTTTTAATTTCGCATTCTTCTCTATTTTTAGCTTATTTTCTTCAATTTTTCATCAAATCACGAGTTTTACTTATTAGAAAATATAACACAAATTAGGTTTTTTTCATTAAGAGAATTACAAAATGTCATTATTTAAAACCCGAATAAGTTATAAAGTACACTTATCAATATTTGCTTGTTCTCAAAGAAAACCATAACCTAACTTAAAACAAACACACAAGCATGCAAAAATATTTAACTAGATAACCTGACATTTTATCTCATAATTGGAATCATAACATTAAATCGAAGCACATGTTCAAGATCACAATACATAAATCAAAGTCTACTTTTTCAATGTAAAGTCAACATGTATGTGTGAAGAATTAATCACAACATCATGAATTCATAAGTTGTTCCATTCCCAACCCCTAATAGTTAAATATATTCTAATCCTCGCTCGTGAGATTCACACACCCTTGAATTTTTTCTTTTCACTCTTTTTAAGTGTTCGATCTAAGGTTGATTTTTATGATGTTCTCACCTCTCTAGTTTAGGTAAATTTCACCAATTGCAATTCAACATGTCAATAAACAAGAATTTTATCCTTTAATTTTGATCGTAACTAGACTAATAATCCCTTATCAAAAGTCAAATTTCCCTAAATAAATGGTTATGACATAACAAGGCATTTGTGCATCTCTTTTTTCATGCAGCTGTTTTTTCTGATTTTTTTTTATATTGTTCTCAATTTTCATTTTTTTTAACACTTTTTTTCTTTATTTGCAGCATTCTCTCATTTAAAATTTCTAAATAATCCATGTAATACATTTTTGGCCAATGGCTCCCAAGTCAGTATACTTTAGAGCAATATATTTTAACACCCTTACAAACTTAATAACTCGGGTCATAAAGGCAACGAAGATAAATTTTCAAATAAAATGTTTTTTATACTTTGATTAGTACAATGTCCCTTATCAAACACCTATCTAAGTAATTCGACTTTTAACTTAAGACTTTTGCCTAATTTCATCATATTGACCTTAGATAATCCACACAAGATTTTCAATTTCACACACGAAATCTTCATTTATCTCAATATCTTCCTACAACGGTAAAATTCCCCCCAAACTATTCTAAAGTTAGCCTAAAGATATAAAATATAGTGATTTTGGGTTTAGCATCTATGATCCATTATTTCAACTCATCCAATTAAGAATTTAACTTATTTAAATACAATACTTAATTTAATTCACGTATTCAATATATATTAACTTCACATGTAAAAACAAAAATTAACCTAAGCATGCAATCTATTCACCATTCATAGATCAATTCATAAATCAATATATTTCTCATTGCTAATCAAGCCAACTAATTCACATAAACAAACAAAAAATAAATTTTTTAATTTTAATTTTTTTAAAAAGAAATAATAATAATAATAATAGTAATAATAATAATAATAATAATAATAATAATAATAATAATAATAATAATAATAATAATAAAATGAAAATGAAAAAACAATATTTTTTTGTGTGTGATTGCTTGAGTTAGTTGGTCTGGTTGACAATGAAGAATATATTGAATTATGAATTGATATATAAATGGTGAATATATTTCATATTTAGGTTAATTTTTGCTTTTCCGCGTGAAGTTAGTATATATTGATGACGTGAATTAAGTTAAGTATTGTGTATGAATGGATTGACTTCATAATTGGATATATTGAATTAGTGGACCATATATGTTAAACTCAAAATTACTATATTTTACATCCTTAGTCCAAATTTAGAATAGTTTGTGGGGATTTCATCGCTGTAGGAAAATATTGAGATAAATGGGGATTTCATGTATTAGTTTAAAAATCTTGTATGGATTGTTTAAGATCAATAGATGAAATTGGGCGAAAGTCTCAAGTTAGAAGTCAATTTACTTGGATAGCTGTTTGATGATTGACATTGCACTAATCAAAGAATAAAAAAGTGTTTTATTTGAAAATTTTCTATTCGTATCATTTATAATTCGAGTTATTAAGCCTATAAATGTATTAAAAAAATGAGAAAAAATATTAAAAAAATTCGAAAAAAAGTGTATGAAACAGAAGACGCCCCAAAATGCCTTGGTTATGTCTCAAACACATATTTAGAGAAATTTGACTTTTGAGAAGAGATTATTAGTGTAGTTAAGTCCTGAAGATTGAAACGATCAAAATTAGAGGAGAATCTTTGTTTATTGACATGTTGAACTGCAATTGATGAAATTTACCTAAACTAGAGATGTGAGAATAATATAAAAAATTCAATTTTATTTTTTATATATCTTAAAGCAATAAAAACACACAAAACACATAAAAACAAAAGAAAACTCATATTTTCACCCCCAAACTCAAACTAGAAATTGTCATCAATGCCTTAAATCCTAAATCTGCATATAAATGATTGATGAAGAAAATGAAGAAAGAACTCCTCTGATATGTGCGTGTAATCCAATTGCTAGCTTTCTATTACTCCTGTTGTCTCCTTGATCCTGATTAGTTTAAGTATTTTGCAATGTCATGTTCCTGTACAAAGCGGTCAAATAAAGCATTAAAGATCAAATACCTAGAACAAGTATTACTTAACTCAAACATTTAATAAGTCAACTAACCCTCAAGGAACTACAAAAATGAAAAATGGATGATGAGTTCCTAATAATTAAACAAAAACTACTCTAAATTATCTTAAATCTAGAAAGCATAATAAATAAAAAAGATAGAAATATTGGGTTGCCTCCTAAAGCGCTTGTTTAAAGTCCTGAGCTTGACTCTTTTTATTTCTAAACTATTCAGGGTGGTTTGAAAATAGAGTTCTCAACCCTACACTTGATGCAGTCAATGCACTTCCCCTACTTATCCTTGAGTCTCCAAACAATCATGTTTCCATTGTTGTCCCTACCAATAATTCCTCTTGCATTTGGCTTGCCTTTATAGCTCTCCCAATGATCCACTCGTTGGCAATTCTCAACGTATGAGGGTTGCTTGATTCGATTTTCTATGGTAAAGCTTTACCTGTTTATCCTTGTCCATCGAGACTATCTCATTAGTATCAAAATTCAACAAGGCTCGACTTGTAGACAATAATGGCCTTCCCAGGATTATTGGCATTTGATATGCCTCTTCGATGTCCAGGATGATGAAGTCAGCTGGAAAAATGAACTCCACCACTTTGATAAGCATGTCTTCAACTATTCCATAGGGGTGCTTTAGTGATCGGTTAGCCAGCTGAGGGATAATAAATGCCACCTTAGGATATTCTAATTCCAATTTCCTGTAAAGAGGCAATGAAATTAATACTCGCTCCTGAATCATTTAAACAATTTATATCATGTAAATTTTCTATGGAGCAAGGTAGTGAAACTCTCTGGATCTTTAAGTTTGGGAGGGGTCCTACATTGAATGATTGAGATGTACTCTTCAGATAAAGCTAATGTTACTTGCTTGGGCAACTTCTTCTTCTTAGTCAACATCTCCTTCAAGAACTTAGAGTAGTTTGGCATTTGAAGAATAGCGTCAATGAATGGGATGTTGACATGCAGCTTTTTGAGGACCTCAAGGAATTCCATGAATTGTTTCTCTAGCTTGGTGTTCTACAACCTTTGAGGAAAAAGGGACTAAAGGTGTCAGTGAAGTGTTAGGAACATTTGCTTTAAGGTAGATTGTTTGAATCTATCGGTTGATCTTTTTTTGTTGTTTCTTTTGATCGCTCCATTGGTTCCTTGTCCTTAGTAAGCGCTTGAGTTTTCTCTGTCTCTTTCTTATTTGCAGTGATTTCTAATAACTGAACACCACTTCTAGTAGTGATGGCCTGAACCAGCTCCGCTGTTGACTGCCGTCGAAGTCTTTGAGAGAATGGAATGAATGACATATAAGCCTACATAAGGGTGGTAGGAGTGAATGATGGGAGCTCAATAGTTGCATAATTCACAGACTCAACTGCTAATACCTTCTCATGTGGGTTCTTCCCCGTATCACTCAACAAGGTACCTTGTGGTGTGTTGGGCAATGCACTTTTGATCTACCCCACCTGATTTCGCATCGCAGTCTCAGTCTTGGTGATGTACTTAACAAGTAGACCCTCCAAGGATGCCCTCTTTTCTTGTTGATGAACTACTGGTGATTGCCTTTAATCTGATATCTTTGATCCGAGTTATCCACCCATGAAAAGTTAGGATGCTTGTTTAAACCCGAATAGTAGTTGTTGGGATAGGGTCTGTTTTGCTGTCTCCGATAACTCTGTACATAGCTGACCTATACTGGCTGACCTATGTGAGTGGAAGCCAATGGGCAGCTTGCTGTGATGTGATATGTCCCACAACTTGCTCACACCGGGTCGAAGTTTGTACCATATTCATAGAATGGGTTAAAGTGTCAAGCTTTTTTGTTATTGCCTCCATTTGTGCTGCAAACGCTGTCACTACGTCCAAATTATGTACACCAGCTGTTTTCCTCTGGACTTCCCTATCGCTCAGCCACACCGATTGACTTTCTACTATATTCTCATACAGCTCACAAGCATCTTCCACGTCCATAGTCATCACCGATCCTCTCACTGAAGCATCTACCATATTTTTGAGCTCCTAATGTATTTGTAATAGAAGAGATACTGTTGAGCCTAAACAAATTATTGAATGTCTCCCATGTTTCAGGATAGCTCTCAAAATCTTCTGCTTGAAAGTGTGGATTTCATTCCTAATTTGGTGAACTTGAGAAGGTGGAAAAAAATTCATAGAGAATTTTTGAACAATATAGTTCCATGATTGTATGCTCATTGGAAGTAAAGAAATGAACCATTTTGTTACGACATCCTTTAAGGTATGAATGAATAATCGCATTCGAAAATTATCTGTTGATATCCCTTCGTGACTGATAACTTCACATAACATGAGAATAACTGAAATATGTTCATGAGGATTCTCCGTAGCTTTCCAGAAAAACCTGATTTCATGATGATTCTAGAAGAGATTTATGACATCTAGTTGGATGTGGAAATTAGCTTGTCCAAAGGGCGAATAGATGATCAGAGGTTGAACTGGGGTGGCATTGGATTAACGCAATCCCCTACTAATACCGGTTGAGCAAGAGGTGGTTGCTAAACTGGAAGTGCTGCTTCGTGTAGTGCATCTTGAACTTGATTTTGATTCTCAGCCATTACCCTAGCTCTTTTCTATTCTCTTCCAAATTGCTCGAAGATCCTTTCAATCTGGGGATCTATAGGGAGAATCTCAATCGTGTCAAAAACGTGCACAAACCGGTAGAGACTTGTGATGAGTGAAACAAGAAAAGATTAGGTATCTCAACTAAAGCCTAAAAAAAAAATTGAACTTAACATGAACTATTAAGCTAAAATTAAATCCATTATTCCCCGACAACGGTGCAAAAAACTTGTTCGGTTGAAATTCGAAAGCGTACGAGATCGTTGTATATGTAATAACATTTGTAGGTTAAAAGTATCGTTCCTCGAGAAATAAGGTTCTTTGTAGTTCAATAGTTTTTTTTATCAAATTCAGAGTATAGTAACGTCAAAAGAGAATTGAGTTTTGTTATTTATACTAATTTCTACTCTAAAAAAGCAAGTAAATATGATGTTTTATCTGTGTGAATGCTTGTAGTATTGGATTCATGTATCCCCTATTTCCATCTGTTTCCATTTATGTTAAATGTTCTTTCCCAAGATACAACAATCTATGACTAACACAAGACGATCATATTCCTAATCAGAAATCATATGAAAGTCATGCATTTAGTTTAGATTATCAATAAGAATGTATGTATGAAAGAGATTATTCATAATTCTAATTATAAATGTTGATTTTACCGTATTCTAGACTTATTGTAAGTATTCCTACGCTACGACATTCAATTAACTATTCAAATGATGACCAAACAACTAAATAGTACAATGAGTATGTAAAATCAATCAAACAACACAAGAACTTCATAAATTAATGTGTTGAGTTTATATAAATGAAAATAGGGTTCAAACACTCATCCAATACTATTGAAAAAATAGTATAAAATGTTTAGAATTAAATTACAAAAGAACAATTGGAAAATCATCCCCCAAAAAGAAGAAATAATGAAGAATTGTGATTTTTTTCACGTTCTTGATGTGAATTTTGACTACGGATGAATAATCTTCAATATCCTATTCAATTCACCTTGATTCCACGTCGTTAGCTTACCGCCTCCAAAATTGATTAGAATCTATGATTTTTTAGGTCTAAAGATGTTCCCCACTTTTTGAACGGCTTTAGGTTATAAAGGGTATAAAGACATGATGCCAAAATTTGTAGAAACAAGAAAAATGAAAGAAAATCTTTTCCAGTCGGAAAAGCTATGCGTACGCATAGTATAAGTTGAGTGTACGCATAGTAGAATGATTTTAACTTCAATCGAACTAAAATGGGATCTCACGTACGCATAGATTGCAGGCCTATGCATACGAATAACTTCATATTTTTGGGGTCAATTGTACAAATTGATTCTTGAACTTTTTGCAATGCATTTTTTTTTTTTTTTTATCATTTTTCACTTGTGATTTTGTCCCTTTAGCTTCCAATTGCCTCCAATTGAGTTTGTAGCATCTTCACTTCATGTTTTGTTCCGACGCGACTATTGGAAAGTTTCAATTTAGTCCCCAAAATTTTAATTTCGTCATTCTTCTTATTTTTAGCTTGTTTTCTCCAATTTTTCATCAAATCATGAGTTTTGACTTATTAGGCACAATATAACACTAATTATGTTATATTTCATTAAAAGAATTACATAATGACATTATTTAAAATCTTGAATAATTGTATAAAATACACTTATTATACAACAAACATTTAGAACAAGCATGTCTATTTTATCTCCCTCCATTGTAACGGTCACCATGTTTCCTTCTACCACCCCAAAAAAGGGGATTTCGTTTTTAGTGTTTCTTATTTGATCTCTACTTTAAAATTATAGTATCCATGTAACTGTAGGCGAGGTTATGATCCTTGATGAACATTAATGTACTCTATAATTGCAAGAAAATAAAATTGTGCGTTTATTTTTTTAAAATTACATACGTGCGACAATCATTGCCATAGTGCAATAGGATTTAACGAGTATAAGTTACAATATGAATAAATTACATACAACTTTAACACGATTAACGAAATTCTGTGATTAAGAAAAATTACAAATACAGTAACAAAGTGTAAATTTAATTTATTGAATAGGTTCTATCTACAACCAAATACTGTAAGAAAATATAAATATTATTGAATCGCTCTATTCAACAAAACTTTCGAATCTAAACCAAACTCTTTGTAAGGTCTATTGGAACTCTTTGTAATGCATACTTTTTCTTTGATCACATCAACTTGACAGAATCAATATAGGTGTCTAGATTCAAAAGTTTCGAGTATTCAAGTACTTTTTCACGGTAAACCCCTATTTGTCTATCATTAGTAAATTTTTGAAGAATGTGTAATCAAAAAGTATAAAAGAATTTTGAGTTTACGTGCAAAACATTTTATTGTGAAAATATGTGATTTTAAAAATAAATTTGAAAAAAAAATAGAGTTCGAATAATGGTAGACAAACTAAGACTAAAGAATCACAGTCTAAATTGTTTTAATATTAAAGTGAAACACCATAGCTATCACACGCCACTAAAGCAACTAAAATAATAAATTGAAACACGAGAAACACCAGCTTCCATAGGCCACTAAAATAATTGATAAAACTATCCTTTTCATGCTATTTTATTGCATTAGTCTATTATATCGCTATAACAGGGGATTCCAAGGATCTTATATCGATTTTATAACACAAAAAGTTGCACATCCATTTTCAATTGATTGCATCAACATTAAAACACTGTTTGTTTCCCTCGTTCTCTTAAAAGAGTAAATCTGATTCACTCTTCATTTTTGTCACATTAGTTTTCACATTGATCTGACTTGAAACCGGTTTAGTACTTTGCACATGCCGACTTAGTTTTATTATAAAAAATATGTATTTACAAACCGACTTTTACACTGCCAGTTTCTACAATAAATGCAAATGAAATTGCAATAACACAGTTGTTCTTCTTCTTTAATTATTATTTTGATTTCATTTCA
>CAIGRP010095818.1:0-28274 GCA_903798385.1 Fraxinus cuspidata | reverse complement strand
AGATTTCCATAAAAAATATTGCTTTGAAATCAAAATTTATTTAATTTCGGTTAATTAATAAAATTATAATTATAAGTTAGGCAACAACACGTTTTGAGAAAAGTATTCTTATTTTTCCTACTTTCATCGTCTTCGGTATTTGTTGGAAAAAAAAGGTTCATTTACGAAAAAATATTTATTTCCAATAGAAATAACTCTTCAACACATACACGAAAATCAGAATTCCTTTCAGGGGGCATTGTCCCCCAAGCCCCCTCGACCCCCGCTGATCCTTCAACCCCTCGGTAACTGTGCAAACCAATATACCTGTAAATCTACACTTTTCATCTATTCTTCTCATTAGGTAATTAACCAATTAGGTAGAATATATGTAATTTGACAATAAGAATACGATATAAAAATTGAGATTACTTGTTTATTTATGCTATTTTTTAAACTCGTGAAGGAGGGGGACTGTGGCCCCAAATTTTGTTGTGTTGGCGTGATCTCAAAACAAGGTAAACTATTAGGCTTTGACTTTTCACATTTGTTAGCCTATATCTTTCACAATCAGTCTCTCATGGCTAATTGTATGTAGCATTATCAAGAGCAAGAAAAAATACCTCTATTAAAGTATTATTGAAACCCACTCACAAACCATTTACACAACATCTGTATTTGCACAGCTTCCTCATATAATTGTACAAATTTCGTTTTAGTTTCAAAAAGTTTGAAATTTATGTGCATTCTATTATGTGAAAATTTGTTGTTATTTACATATTCAGATGAAGACGGTAATGAAGTTTAAGTTTTCTTTCTTCAAATAGGTGCTCTTTTCACTGTATCAAAAGTACTAACAATGAAAAATATAATATCTTCTGAAGAATGATAACATTTTGCTTCAAATAGGTGGGGAATTTTGGTAGATTCTATTTAACTATGTTTCAATGTTTTGAAGACATTTATGCAGTTAAAGGAAATTGATATCTTCAAAATGTGGAATTTAATAATGGAACATTTTTTCTTTAAATGCATTTTTTTTTTTTCTAAGAGAGATGGATTGATTGAGAAAATGCGTGAGCTGAATGGACATATGAGGTAGGTATTTGTTATGTAGATTATCAATTACTTGGTTTAGTTCATGAAGAGTGATTAAATTAACTTGATAGAATTATTATTTTTCCACTTCATTTTCTTTTATGATATTGTAACTTTTCCAAACGAATGATATTAAAATTTGAGTAGAACATTAATGAAGAAATGATGGCAGGGCGATAGGATTTAGTGTTTAACATGCCTAAATCTAGTATGAAGGCTCTTTGCTCCATGAAACAAAAGAATTTGGTTGATATTAGTGTGTTCATCACAACAGTGCTAACTCTATCTATCACTCTAACTTTTGAGAATCACTGCAATCTAAAACAGAATGTTTCATTCTAGCATTTGTTCTTTCAATTGATGTAAGAAAACATTTAGTTTGCCATTTATGTTTTCCTACTAAATTATCATAGACCACTGCTTTGAAAAAGTGTATGGAAGCTAATTCTAATTATTATGTGCCAATTTTGTAGGCTGAGAACGTGGCTAAAGAGGAGGCTGTGAAGATATTGGAAAAGGAAAAAGAAAGGTTAAATAGCCAATGGGATCAGAAGAAAATGAGAAAACATTGGATGGTTCTCAGCAAAAGAAAGAATCTTGAATTGAGGGTTTTGGAGATGATGTTTTACTTTATACCGTTTACGAATTGAATGTTCAAGGTATTAGGAACATCTTCTTGAGGTAAATTAACCAAAAAAACTTGAGAATTTCTGATAGAATTGATATATCCTGAATAATTGTATTGGATTATGACTTCCATTTTATACAAATTGATCCTAAATGATAGTTACATGCCTTATTATGCTGAGAATCATGGTTGGCAAATTAATTTTAGCTTGTGCAGTTTCGTGCTTAACTAGGTTTGGGATATTTTATAATTTAATTTGATGAAGTGTAATTATACAATGCTCCTATGTTATGATATTAAATGGGGGAAATGGGATGCCTTCAAAATATATGTTTTTTCAGTAGTTATAAGTTTTATATGCAGAAAGTTTTGCTAAATATATAATATCTTTTTGGTGGAAAATAAAATAAGAATTTTTTAGAGTTAATGCACTAAGTATTTTGCTAACTTCATTGAATGTATACATAACCTTAAAAATAACAAAACCCGTGCATTGCACGGGCTAAAACTAGTATGTTAAAAAAGTACATAATAAAGATTGACATGAATTTATTGGGAGGAAATAAAGGCTTTTAATGGAAAAGGGAAGCCTTAAAAATACATTCTAAGATATTTTTTGTTCAAGATAAACATAGTTAAAAAAAAATACACATATAAACACCACACACTAAAAAATCTCTTTCTTTATTAGTTTTCTTTTACTTCTTCTCTAGAAGAAGATTTTTTGATGTGAAATCTCTATTTTTAAAGTTGTTATATGTACATATGAAAAAATAAATAAATAAATAATCATTTGAAGAATGACCTGATTTTTTTTAGAGGAAATAAAGGCTTTAAAATGTTCTTTTGCACAAAGAGATAACCAAAAAAAAAAAAGAATTTTATGAATTTTTTTCCGTTCAAGATCAATTTTCCAAAAAAAGCACATATAAAAACACTCACTAACAAACATTCTCTCTCAGTTTCCTTACATATTTTGTGCAGCCAAAAGAAGATTCTTTATTATCAAATCCTCTCTTTAAGGATTTTATATGTACATATGTTTTAAAAAATCATTTAAGGATCGAATCGAATATTTGAGAGGAAGTAAATTAAAGGCTTTTAAATGTTCTTTTGCACAAAGGGCCTTAAAAAATAAATTTAAAGATTTTTTTTTGTATTTTCTTGTACTTCTTCTGCAGCCACAAGAAGATTCTTTGATGTGAAATCCTCGTTTTTAAAGTTTATTAAGTGTATACATGCGAAAAAATATTTTTTTAAGAGTGACTTTAATTTTTTTTTTAGAGGAAATAGAGGTTTCTACACACACGCGCATTTTAAGGATTGACTTGAATTTTCTGAAAGGAAATAAAGGCTTTTAAATTTTATTTTTGCAAAATGCGAAGCCTTAAAAATGCATTCTAAGAATTTTTTTTATACAAGATAAATTTCCTCAACATAATGTACATATAAATACGCGCATTAAAAAAAAATTCCTTGTTTCTAAGTTTTCTTTTCCTTCTTCTACAGTAAGAAGATGGTTCCTTGATATGAAATCCTCTATTTTAAAGTTGTTGTATGTATATATGTGAAAAAATACATTTTGAAGAATGACTTGAATTTTTTAAGAGAAATAAAGGTTTTTAAATGTTCTTTTGCACGAAGGGATATCCCCAAAAAAATATGTAAAAGATCAATTTTCTTGAAAAAAATGTACATATAAACGCACACACTTATAAAAATTATTTCTTTATCTGTTTTCTTGTACTTCTTCTGCAGTGGGAAAATAATTATTTGATGTGAAATCCTCTTTTTTAAAACTTATTAATGTATATATGTTAAAAAAAAAATGCATTATAAAGATAGATTGAATTTTTTGAGAGGAAATAAAGGCTTTTAAATGATCTTTTGCGGAAGGGGAAGCCTTAATAATACATTCTAAGATTGGTTCAAGATAAATATCGTAAAAAAAATATACATATAAACACCACACACTAAAGAAACTTCTTTCTTTGTTAGTTTTCTTTTACTTCTTCTCCAGAAGAAGATTCTTTGATATGAAATCCGATGTTTTTAAAGTTGTTATATGTACATATAAAAAAAAAAAAAATTGAAGAATGACATTATTTTTTTAAAGGAAATAAAGGCTTTAAAATGTTCTTTTGCAACAAAGGAATATCCTAAAAAAAATTGTGTCTTAATAATTTTTTTTAAATACAAGATCAGTTTTCCTAAAAATGCACATGTAAAGAAGAAGGTTCTTTGTTGTTAGATCCTCTCTTTTAAGGATTTTATATGTACATATGTTTAAAAAAAAAATCATTTTTAAAGATTGAATCAAATATTTTGTGAGGAAGTAAATTAAAGGCTTTTAAATGTTCTTTTGCACGAAGGGAGAGTCTTAGAAATTGCATTATAAGATTTTATTTTATTTTTTTTGCATTTTCTTGTAGTTCTTCTGCAGCCATAAGAAGATTCTTTGATGTGGAATTCTCCATTTTTAAAGTTGTTGTATATATGTGAAATAAATACATTTTGAAGAGGACTTTAATTTTTTTTTAGAGGAAATAAAGGTTTCCACACACACACACACACACACACACACACACATATATATATATATATATATACGGATCTCATAAGTACCAAGTGACGTGTCACAGTACAATGAGTGGTGTAATCAATTTTGTAACCAGTTATTATCTCTCACCACTTATTATAGTGTGCCCGTCACCCAAGTTCTTAGCTTATACCGGTACTTAGGAGGACAATCCTCTGTATATATATACACATATATTTATGCACGCATACATTTTAAAGGTTGACTTGAATTTTTTGAGAGATAATAATGGTTTTTAAATTTTATTTTTGCAAAATGGGAAGCCTTAAAAATGCACTCTAAGAATTTTTTATAAAAGATAAATTTCCTTAACATAATGTACATATAAATGCACGCACTAGAAAAACTTTTTTCTTTTTAAGTTTTCTTTTACTTCTTCTACAATAAGAAGACGATTCATTGATGTGAAATCCTCTATTTTGAAGTTGTTATATGTATATATGTGGAAAAAATACATTTGAAGAAAGACTTGAATTTTTTAGAGGAAATAATGGTTTTTAAATGTTCTTTTGCACAAGATATTATATCCCCAAAAAAATGCATTTAAAAAAAAATACAAGATCAATTTTCTTGAAAAAATGTACATTTAAACACTCGCACTAACATTCTTTCTTTCTCTTTTTTTCTTGTTCTTCTACCGTGAGAAAAGTATTATTTGATGTGAAGTTCTTTTTTAAAAAAAAATTACGTATATATGTTTAGAAAATGCATTATAAAGATTGATTTGAATTTTTTGAGAGGAAATAAAGACTTTTATTGTTCTTTTGTAAAAAGAGGAAGCCTTAAAAATACATTTGAAGAATTTTTTTTTTTCAAGATAAATATCCTTAAAAAAATAGTTTTCTTTTACTTCTTCCACAGTCAGAACAAGATTCTTTGATGTGAAATTCTCTATTTTTTAAGTTGTTAAATTTATGTATGAAAAAAAAAATCATTTGAAGAATGACATGAATTTTTAAAAGAAATAAAGGCTTTAAAATGTTCTTTTGCATAAAGGAATATCCTAAAAAATGCATTTTAAGAATTTTTCCGTGCACGATCAATTTTCCTAAAAAATGCACATATAAAAACAAACAAACAAACATTTTTTCTTTCTCTGTTTCCTTATACTTCTTGTGCAGTCAGAAGAAGATCCTTTGTTGTTAAATCCTCTCATTGTGTGTGTGTGAGTGTGTGTCTGTGATACATTTTAAAGAGTGACTTGAATTTCTTAGAGGAAATAGAGGGTTTTAAATGTTCTACTGTATAAAATGAAATCCATAAAAATAAATGCATTCTGAGAAATTTTTTTATGTACAAGAGCAATTTCCCTAAAGAAAATGCAAGCATAAACATGCACGCCGACAAAAATTCTTTCTTACTCCATTTTCTTGTACTTCTTCTGTAGTCATAAATTTTTAAAATTGACTTGAATTTTCTGGAAGGAAATAAAGGCTTTTAAATATTATATTTTGGAATATGAGAAGCCTTAAAAAAGCATTTTAAGAATTTTTTTTTTATTTACACGCTAAATTTTCTTAACAAAATGTACATATAATAAAACACACACTAAAAAAACTTCTTTCTATCTGAGTTTTCTTTCACTTCTTCTGCAGCAAGAAGCCAATTCTTTGATGTGAAATCCTCTATTTTATAGTTTTTATATGTATATATGTGGAAAAAAAATACATTTGAAAATGCACTTTACGAATTTTTTTATGTAGAAGATCAATTTTCCTGAACAATGTACATATAGACACAAACAAACTGTTGATATTAATTCCACCTACAATTCAACAAATCAAAGTAATTAGTAAGAATTAATGAAAATATTCAAAGGAAATCAAAAAATTGAAGAAGATGAAAGAATTAAAATAATGTTTCCCCTTTCAATTAGGCTCTTAAAATCATCAATCCAACACCACAAAGGCAACACCAAATTGGAGAATCTTAAAGTAGAGAGAATTGCACACAAAGGCACGAAGAAGATGCTCACAAAGGCACAGTGAAGAAGGAAGGAAGAAGTCGGCTTTTTCTTCAGTTTTTGGTGTGTTTAAAATGAGAATAAGAGACTTATATATTGGACAAACAAATTTTCAGATTTTTTCTCTCCAAGATAGAGTTCAAAAAATATGAAATAGTTACTAAGTATAAGAATTTCATAACCATATTGAGCACATAGCTCAATAAGCTGATTTCCCCCAAATACTCAATAAGATTTGGGCTACATCGTTTGTGGTGTGGATTCAATCCCGAGCTTATAGCCTATGAAGATAAACGGGCCACGATTTTTCATCATTGCTAGACATCACTAAAATACTCAACACCAACTAACAAACATTCTTTCTTTCTCTATTTCCTTGTACTTCTTTTGCAGTAAGAAGAAGATCATTTGATGTGAAATCCTCTTTGTTAAAAGTTTTTATATGAATATATGTTATAAAATGCATTTTAAAGATTGACTTGAATATTTTGAGAGGAAATAATGGCTTTTAGATATTATTTTGTGGAAAAGGGAAGCCTTAAAAATGCATGCTAAGAAATTTTTTTGTACAAGATAAATTTCCTTTAAAAATGTACATATAAACTCACACACACACACTAAAGTAAACGTCTTTCTTTGTTTGCTTCTTGTGCATCTACAAGAAGATTCTTCTATGTGAAATCCACTAGGTTTATATATATATTTTCAAGATTGAGTTAAAAATTTTAGAGGAAATAAGGTTTTTAAGCCCTTGTTTGATGGTAATTATTTTGAGAAAATGCAGTTGTGAATAGCGATTTTTTGGAGACGCTGTGGTAAAAAAATATGAAAAACGTGCAAATTATTTTATTGTTTAAGTGTGTCGTTAAAAATGAGTATAAGAATTAAAAGTTTTGAAATTATGATTGTCAAACAAGGGCTAAATATTCTTTTGCACGAAGCGGTATCTTGAAAAATGCATTTTATAATATATTTCTGTACAAGATCAATTTTCTTGTAAATATAAACACAACTAAAAAAAATTCTTTCTATGTTTCCTTGTACTTCTTCTGTAGCGAGAGAAGATTTTTTAAATATAAAATCCTCTTTTTTAAATTTTTTTTTTTTTTTTGTATTTACATTAGAAAAATGCATTATAAAGATTGACTAGAATTTTTTGAAAGGAATAAAGACTTTTAAATGTTCTTTTGTAGAGAAGGGAAGTCTAAAAAATACATTCTAAGAATTTTTTCGTTCAAGATATATTTCCTCAAAAAAGTATACATATAAATACACACGCATACTAGAAAAAATTTCTTCCTTTCTTAGTTTTCTTTTACTTCTTCTACTGTCAGAAGAAGATTATTTTATGTGAAATTCTCTATTGTTAAAGTTGTTATTAGGGGTGAACATGGTCGAGTTCGATTCGGTTTTAAAGAGAAAAAATCTTACTCGAATTTTCAGGTATTTAATAAGTGAAACCGTTGGGATCCAAATTTAATTATAAAATCGTTCGGTTGGTTCCATTCGGTTCCTGAGTTCCATACAATAATTAAACTTTTTAATATTCACAACAACACTACATTAATTCAACTAATGACATGTTCAATCTTAACTTTTATAAAATAATGTAGTCCAATCGTATGATATCTTGCATCTCTTTGTTGAGTTTTTCGTAGATTTGACTCTTAAATTACAAGAAGAGAAAGATATTTAACTCACAATAATGAAGATAGGCGCACCGAGCTTCCAATACAATTTCTCCAAAATGGCAAAAGGGGCATTACGGTAGAATAAGAGATTTGGATAAAACTAAGATCAATTTGATTAAGTTAGACTTGGACTGAAAATTAGAAATAGGAAAATCATATTTTGAGTCTGGGCTAAATTAATTAGTTAGTAAATTTATTTAAAAATAAATGAAATAATTTGAATTGTTTAAAATAAAAAAATCAGGGAGATTTGGTTCTTATTTACTTCGATTCTTGGTTTAGAATCGAGTTTCTCGACTCAGATACCCGTTCGGATATTTAACTTAAGAAAAATCGCTTGATTCGATTTGGGCTGGATTTAGTTCAAGAGTTTTGTCCAGCCCTAGTTGTTATATGTATATATGAAAAAAAAATACATTTGAAGAATGGAAATGAATTTTTTAGAGGAAATAAAGTTTCTAAAATGTTCTTTTGCACAAAAGGATATCCCAAATAATGCATCTTAAGAATTTTTTCCATTCAAGATCAATTTTCCCAAAAAAAAAAAAAATGCACATGTAGAAACATACACAAACAAAACATTCTTTCTCTCTATTTTCTTATACTTCTTCCGTAGTGAGAAGAAGATTATTTGATGTGAAATCCTCTTTTTTAATAGTTTTTTCTGTATTTATGTTTGAAAAATGCATTATAAAGATTAACTTGGATTTTTTGAGAGGAAATAAAGGCTTGTTCTTTTGTGGAGGGGAAGCCTTAAATATGTATTCTAAGAATTTTTTTTGTTCAAGTAACACACACACACTAAAAAACTTCTTTCTTTCTCTATTTGCTTGTACTTCTTCTGCATCTACCAAATGGTTCAAAAAATACATTTGAAGAATGACTTGAATTTTTTAGAGGAAATAAAGGTTTTTAATGTTCTTTTGCAGGAATGAAGGTTTTTAATGTTCTTTTGCACCAAGGTAAAATCTTATAAATTGCATTTTAATAATTTTTTCTTTACAAGATCAGTTTCCTTAAAAAAAAGTATATTTAAATACACACTAACGAAAATTCTTTCTTGCTCTGTTTCCTTGTACTTCTTCTGCAGTCAAAAGAAGATTCTTTGATGTTAGATCTGCTCTTTTTGAAGTTGTTATATGTATATATGTTTAAAAATTGCATTTCAGTTTTGACTTTAATTTTTTGAGAGGAAATAAAAACTGTTAATGATCATGTGCAAAAATGAATATCCTAAAAAAACTATGTACAAAATCAATTTTCCCAAAAAATGAACATATAAACACATATACTAACGAAAATTCTTTCTTTCTGTGTTTCCTTGTATTTCTTCTGTACTTCGATGTGAAATTCTTTCTTTTTAAAGTTGTTATATGTATATATATATTTGAAAAATACATTTTCAAGATTGATTTATTATATATCATATTTATTTCTACTCTACGAGTGCAAGTAAATCTAAATAGATTATATATAAATAATAGTGTACTACTTTGAGAACACATTGTATTTCATTATTGCTTTTTCAAAAAAAAATGTCAATATTCTTTTAAAATATTGAAAATTATAATTCATACTTTTCAAAAGCAAATAATATTCTTTTGAAATATTCCAAAAATATGTTTCTAGCAAAATGTAATATTTGCAGAGTTGTACTTCTTAGGAACAACAACATAATAGTTTACCAATTTAAAATTTATAATATAAAATCTAAAAGTATTTAATGAGGTTAAAGGCACAAAGAGTATTTAATAATCATCATAAATGTATATATTTACGAGAAATTTGTATTTTCCCGTGTATTAGTAAATAAACATAATAATCATGCACAAAAACTCTATGAATGAATTGACTAAATTCTATACAAGGTGTACATGTGACACAAAAGCTGGGAATTCTATACAAATAAAAAAAATTGTATAAAAAAATAGTTAGAAATACCGTAAATAAAAAAATAAAAAAATGTCTAAAGAGCAAATATAAACATGCACAAATTACAAAGAATAATTAGTCGTGAAATTAAAGAGCACAAATGTGTTTAAATTCTATACAAACAAGCAATTAATGCTCTCGTGCATGAATTGACTAAATATTATTAATCATGAATATAGACATACAAACAGGATACGTTGGTAAGCTTACAAACAGATATGCAAAAAACAAAAAAAAATACACACTTGTGTTGGTAAGCAAAAATTAAAATAAAATAAATTATGCATATGTCAAACATTCAGCTTTGTTATGATGCATATGTATATAAAAGAATTCATGTCACCAAATTAATTTCTGAACACGTGACAAATGATTATGCTCATAAAAAATTATTATCTTCTAACTAATTCACTTTAGTTTTGAGATAATCATACTAATAACGTGTTATAAAATAGAGAGGAAATAAGATAAGTCAATAATAATTTTTCTTTTTAACAACCAAAATCTCATATTTATAGGAAAAAATTAGGGTTGTGAGTGATACAATGGTAATAATAAATAGGACTACAGGGATATAATTGTTATCTCTAATAAACATATTTTTATATATGCCATGTTAAAAAATCGTCAAGAAAATTCAATGGAACAAAACTTGAGTTAAGAAAAAAATACGGTTGCTTTCCTGATTTTAATAAATGAAAATTCTTATATTGAGTCATCCATGTCTTGTACGTCAATGTCTTTAATATTGCAATCCTAGTGAAGCATGCCTCGTGTGTCTTGTTATGGCCTTAAGCAATATCGTCTTCATGGATAAAATTTATCGATCTTTATTTGTCTTTAGTTATATGATATCTATTGAAAAATAGATTGCGTTGTTACTCTTTTTAGGAGTCATGCACAATTTATAACATATAAGAGTATTATTTTGAGGATAAATATCATGTATGTTATGGACATCAACACAAAGAATATGCATCGTTAAAACATTATTAGAAAAACTTTATGGAAAAATTTCTAATGAAAGAAAAAAAGTACATTATTCTTTTGAGTGCGTTATAAAAAGTTGTTTCATTAAAAACCTTGTTAAGAAAATTTAATGGGACAAAACTTTGATCAAGGGAAAAAGAGTACAACTCGTATTTATTCCCCTCATGATATTATCACTTGAATTATATGCCTTAGGCATATTAAACCCTTAAGGATAACATTAATAGTCTTAGCAGATGAGTTAAATATAACTCTATTTCAAATTTCCTGCATTGTTAAAATATGTACTTGTGATTGCATCCATCACTGTCTTTGCGAAATTCACTATATTGAGATTCATGCATTACGAATTCATTTTTCTCATGTCCTTTTCGCATAATTATACACCTTTAGTTTTTCGGACAACTTCAAGTTTTTCTAGTAAATTTGATTTTACTACTATTACATTCTTTTTTGGTGAATTACTTTTTCGATCAATATACTTCAATAAATTTATTTTGATATAGTTGCTATTCGTAATATGAAGTGGTACATTATGTACAAGAACATTGTCAACCACTTTTTATTTTTGATTCTATTTATTTCTCATAATAATATAACTTATTGAGATATCTCAATTTTCAACATTTCAGATACCTGAACCTTTTCTACGATTTTACATTTTGTATGTCTATATACATTTCAAAAGTATAAGCCTTTTAAGTGGGATCATTTTCCTTGTATGCTCCATTTTCTTTTGCAGATTTTTATCTTAGGATCGAATGTATTCTCATGCTTCAGACGTGTCATAGATATATCAAATATAATATTAACGAATTGTCCTCCCAGGACGTTAATTAGAGTTGGAACATTTAAAACTGGTGCGATAGATATTATTGATTTCTTTGATCGGTAAATATATCTAAATAAATTATTTTTCAAATTTTTAGTTCGAATTATCATTTGCAAGGATTTAGATAATATAATGATGCATTTGTGCATTATTTCCAATTTTTTTATAAGGGTTCAAACTATGTATTTATTCTCACCATTCTTTGTTTTTCATCTTAGTGCATTTTAATGTATCACTTGTACACATATTGCACTATTAAAATAAGTAGATGAAGAAATTAAGCTCTAACCATAAGCCAAATATAGTGGGAAAAATTGATGTTGGCATGATGCTAATAGCATTCCCTAAAATGGTTAGGAAGCACTTTGTTCTCAATAGTAATGGTTTATAAATTAATTGAAAGTGTTTAACAAACAATAGTGTCGAACTATTTATCGCAATCCAACTAGCACTTATTAAAGGTTGAGATTTAGGTTCACTAGCATAAATAAGACATACCGTCTTGATTGTATAATTTGAAAATTATTTACTAGCATTAAGAAGACATACCGTCTTGATTGTATAATTTGAAAATTATGCTCATAATTTAAAATTTGAGTAGTAAATTTGCAAATTTCAAGTTGTGAATACCGTGCAATCATCTAGTAATTCTATTATATATATGTGTGAAATACAAATAATATTTAAATGGTTAACATGGGGATGGGGCCCCATTTATCACACTAATTAATTTTCAAAATTATAGAATTTAATCCCAACATTAGCTAATGATGGTCAATGACCAATTTATGATATAGAGAACAAATATTATATATGAATTCGTTAGATTGAAGAATTTCTTGGTTCTTCATTCAATATTTATTAGAATTCTCATTTTGCATCATTATTGATTCGAGATAGTCTGATCATGAGACAAATAATAAAATCAAATTGAACTTTTGGTTCAATATAGATATACTTTAATTATACTATTTAACACACTGACTTTAGAAATTTTAAAAGTTTCTTTATATTTAGTTAGGAACAAAATACTAATTTAAAATAAATTTCATTTATAGCATTTAATATTGGCTTTTCTGAAGATTTCATAAATATCAAATCAAATCTTCATTTGATATTCTTCAAGAATGATCATAATTGATTTGCGTTATATTGTCGTCTTCAAAAACAATAAAACAATATTTTTTTAGAATATTGATTTGTATAAATTGATTCAAACAATACTGCAATATTCTTCTAGAATATTTGAATATTAGAATCGGGTTTTATTCCAGAACAACAATTGATTATTCTTCTAGCATGTCTAATTTAATATAAAAAGTATGCTTCTTCTTGACCAATATATCAATATTCTTCTATAATTTTGAAATTGTGACGTCATTTTTTGGAGTAGGTAATATTCTTCAAGACATGCTATTTCGAGAGAATAATAAAATATTATTATCGTCATTTTTTTGTTTAAAAGATGATTTTACCATTACTTTTTCAAGAGCAATTGGTCAATGTTCTTCTTGAATATTGAAATTGTAATTCATGTCTTTCATAAGCGAGAAATATTCTCCTGGAATATTAATTATAATGTTATGTCAGGAGCAACAACAATTATAAATGAATTCAATAATTGATATTTTATTACTAACTATAAAAAAAATGATGATGAAACATTAAATTGTACACTACAATGATAATATTTATTAAGCTATATAAGTACAAGTAAAATATTGGCTTAAATTTATTAGTGTAAATTATACACAAGTAAAATAAAACATAATATTATCATTCTTTATAATTGGCCATACAAATGAGATGCATATAAATGTGAAATAAGATGTGTACACGCAAGTCTCTTCATCTAATGATACACGCAAATTGCAAGTCTCTTCGCCTAATGATACACACAGATTGATTGACTGGGCAGAAGCAAAAAGTATGGTAGAAACAAATATTATCAAAAAATAAAGCAGCCTCGTTATGATCCATATGTATATAAAAAAAATCACATGTCATCAAATTAATTTTGGTACAAGTGACAGATGATTATGATTTTTAAAATTATTACTTTCTAACTATTTCACTTTGATTTTGAGAGAATCATGCTGATAACGTGTTAATAAATAGAGAGAAGGTAGAGAAATCAATAGATTTGTGTGTGTTTTATTGAAAATCTAAACACCTATATGAAGAATTAAAACTGCAAAGGATACAATAGTAATAATAAATAGGGTTGCAAGGATATAATTGTCAATCACTAATAAACATATTATTTACAATATAACTTAAATTTTTTAGAGGAAATAAAGGCTTTTAAATGTTCTTTTGTGGAAAGGGCTTTCTCAACAATACATTCTAAGAATTTTATAGCCTCTGTTTGATGGCCGTTATTTTGATAAAATGATATTTTAAATAGTGATTTTTTGGAGAATATATGATTAAAAAGTAGAAAAAAATAATGGGTTTACATGCGAAATATTTTATTTTGTAAATATGAGGTTGAAAATGAGTGAGAATTAAAGAGTTCTGAAATAATAGTTATCAAATAGGTGCTTCGTTTTCTTTTACCTCTTCTATAGTTTTATGTTACTTCTACAATCAGAAGAAGATTCTTTCATGTAAAATTCTCTATTTTTAAAGTTGGTATATGTATATATGAAAAAAAAATACATTTGAAGAATGAAATGAATTTTTTAGAGGAAATAAAGGCTTTAAAATGCTCTTTTCCACAAAGGAATATCCTTTAAAAAAAAAGATAGGAAACAAACAATAATAACTCTGCACAAGATCAATTTTCCCAAAAAATGAACATATAAACAAATACGCTAACAAAAATTCTTCCTTTATGTATTTCCTTGTACTTCTTGTGCAGTCACAAGAAGATGCTCTGATGTGAAATTCTTTCGTTTTTAAAGTTGTTATATGTATATATTTACAGATACATTTTCAAGATTGACTTGAATTTTTTGAGAGGAAATAAAGGCTTTTTAAAATATTCTTTTGTGCAAAAGGAAAGTCTTAAAAAGTGCTTTTAAAAAAAAATTGTACATGATAAATTTTCGTAAACACGTGTGTGTGTGTGTATCAGAAGAGGAATCTTTCATGTGAAATCCTTTCTAAAGTTGATACACGTATATATACAAAGAAAATGCATTTTCAAGATTGCCTTGAATTTTCTGAGAGGAGATAAAGGCCTTTTAAACCAGGTATCTAATCTTCTATTTGGTATTATTTTGTTGATGAGTTTATTTGACTTCTTTATTTGCTACTATGTTCTAGTTTATCAACTAGTTTAATTCTTGTTCATTATTAAACACACAAGTCCATATTTTATGGATGAAGTTTCGTTTTCCAAATGGAAGCACTGAATGATAAAGGAGTTTTCCTGTTCGACTTTCAGTTGAGAATAGTCTTGTTATCTGGTTATATGAAACAGAAATGTCATTTTCGCTAAGTTGGAATCAAATTCCGTAGATGAACGTGCTTCCTGGCATGGTTTTGATTTCTGAATGTAACAAGCTATGTTATATTATTGTGGATTATTAGACAAGTTTCTGTTATTCATTTTTGGGGGAGAAAACAAATCATGTGTTTGTTGTTTCATTCTAGTAATTGTACCTTTGTTGAGTGCAGGTGGACGATAATTATTACAGTCCACAGATCTGATGAAGAAGGCAGACCTTGCAAGATTGAGTGTTGTGAACAGGAGCTTTAGGGTTGCCAATTCTGGTGTCGAGAAGAGGAATATAACATTCTTCAACCAAAAAATTGGCAAAACGAGATTTTCATTTGTAAGCAATATATGTTTTTATTGTAGTCCAAGAATAGCAATATAACAGGCTCAAAAAAGAGTAGCATATTACATTCTTCGAACAAAAGACTGGAAACTCGAGATAGTGAGCATACATTTCTATGAGTTCGATGCAATCATGTCCAATTTGATGTACCAAGATGCCATCAAAATTGAGCTAGAGGCCACATTTTTTACAATCCAAGAATGCCAAATTACTCTTCAACTGAAAATTGGCAAACCAAGATTTGTCATATGCTAGCATATTTTACACCATGGACAGAGCTTCGTCAAAATGATATATAACACAAGAAGCACCTCCATTTTATCCATACAGATGAAAGTTAACGTTTGCACAGATTTTCTTCAACTCCCGACTGAATATCAGAGTCGGTTTCCCTTATGACTCGTACAGACAATGTATCTCCCACCTTATGCGTGCTTTTTCATTGGGCCGAGAATCTTTTCATCGCCTGATATACTCCTCAAGAGTTGCTTAGAACACATCTCCGCTGCCTGAGTCGCATGTTTCACTCGAGCAGCTCTTACCCAAGCAGGCTCCTATTTTGTCAAAAAATAAAAGAATAAAAATAAAGCATACAGTTCATCTTCCCCTAGTTGGCACAGTTGACAATTTTTTATCAATAGCAAATAACATAGAAAGAATGTCAACATATCATACCTCGGGGACAATTCGAGAGAATCCAAATTTAATGAACAAAAGCATGTGTTCCATTATGAGAATGGCTCCAAGACCAGGAGATATTTTCCATTTTCCGTCCTGATCATACAAGCACACTAGGAGGATGGAATTCGTGCAAATTGACATCACTATCAGGAACTGAAATTGAAGACACTGAACAGATTTACAAAAAAGGGGGAGTATAAAAGTAGAGAAAGTAAAACTGACTAATGCTGGTGTGGTCCAGGCATAGAGAAATTATTGTAGACTAAATTTGAATGAATAAATGTGTTCCCTGTCTAACAATTAATCTTTTAAATGAGGTGATTTAATGTTATATGGCCCTCTGTTCTCATCTCTCCACTCATTTATAAAGATTGTAAATGTGCCAGACCATATAAAAAAAAATAAAAATAAAAAAAATGAATTCGATTTGCATGCAAGGGTCGGTGTTGAAATCTAAATTCAAATAAATAAATATGGTCCTCTTTAATGTCTTGAGCTTTTAGATAATCCCTCTTTTAAAAGCTTGAGCTTGTAGAAGAAGTGGTTTAACAATTACTACCTGAAATATATTTAGCCAAGCTCCAATGGTCGCATCAGCACGAGGCGTAGGCCGTCTCATCATGGCTAGTAGTTTTAGCGCATCTGTTCTCATCTCAGTCAGGTTATTCTGCTCAAGCCAAGCATGCAATATAAGCCGTTATTAGTTTATAAAAAGGAAAGAGATCTCCCATCTCCCACTTTGTTTTAAGAAAAGAAAGAAAAAATCCACCGTACCAGTGTGGCAAAGGCAAAGGCGAGTGGGAATGCACAAGCAAACATCATGATCATCCCAAATTGCAATACTAACTCCAGAAAATCTGCTAGCAGTTTTAGATTTTTAAATCTCTGAACAAATAGAAATGATTAAGATGTTCATTTAGTGTCCACCTTAACATGAAACAAATAAAGTAGAATCAATGCAATATTTTACTTCATTGAAGCACTTCTCCAAGAGGTTAGGGGCCCATTTCGCGGGGGTTTTGAAAAGTCAAAAACTGCTTCTGAGACTAAAAGTCTTCTAGCCTGATAATTTCCTAGGAGTGGTTTGTCTGCGTGTAAGAGCTTTCCACAAAAAGCAAAAGCCCTGCCAAGCGAGTCCTTAATAGGCTAGGATGGTAATTGTATTATAATTGAAAAGGCTTTTCCAGTTTTTATTACAATATTGATTCTGCATGCAACACACTAAACTTTAGTAGTATAGACTAAATTTTAAATATGTCCTTCACAGTTTAGATGTGGTGATTCAACATGATATCATAGCATGCAAAAGACTTGGTTTAAGATTTACCTCCACCTATTTATGAAAACTGCGCATGTGAGGTGCGTGTTGAATACAAAATTTAAACAAATAAATGTGACATCTCTCCAATAGCTTAAACTTTTAGATGAGATGGTTCAACACACATACATACGACCTCAATGGTAAGGACCAATGGTTCAACACGCGTGCATACGACCTCAGTGGTAAGGACCACCATCTCAAATCAAATATTAAGAAGAATCAATCATAATGAGTAGATGAGTTCTCCTCTTCCATTTTGTTGTCTTATTAAGATACAAAAAATGCTATACATTACCATCAAAGAGTCCATCTTCAAGTTCATGGCCAATACTTGCAGTATAAGCAGGTTTCAGATATTCCTTCTCTACCCTAGGAAAGAACCGCACCTTCCCTGTAGATGACCCTCGTTCACGCTTTCGCTTGTTCCTTCACAAGTAAGCAGTTTGTTCTTCGTAAGGTAACCAGTGAAAGTAGTGTGTGATTTAAATTGCAGTCAAATGATAAAATTGATAAAAAAAAAAAATAATGTTTACCGGACAGCTCTAAATTTCTTGAAGTTATATGTCAAATATGGTATAGAATTCTCCATCAGATTTTCCAGTACCTAAGGCACAGTTCCAGCATAGGAATACGTAAGTACAAGAGTTAGATACAGATAGAGAAATGGCAAAAAGACCACTACAGATAGAGAAATGGCAAAAAGACCACTATATTTTTTCACCTCATATATAATTAGACGTTGGATTAAAACTTGGCGAAGGGTCATCAAGTTGCGATGCAATAGAGCATGGTAGAATATTCCAATATATGTCTGCATAAAGTAAAGACCAAACACCTGGAGGAAGAAAAGATAAGTCTAAATGATTTAAAAAATACATTAAACGACAAGAAGAGATACAGATTTCTTTTGTCCACCTTGTAGACCAAACTGCAAGCTCTGTACTCTACATTTTCATTATTTTCACATTTAACAAGCTTCACTGATATCTTTCCCCCCATTCTGGTGAAGTACTGAATTGCAAGGAGGTAAACTGCTGTCGGACAAAACCTGGAAAAACATGCATTTGACGCCAAAATCATTTTCAATAAAGCACAAATAGAAGAGTTTCTGCATTTAACAACAGTTGTTCACACCATCAAAGAGAGAATTTCCAAAACCATAACCTACAAATGATTTCCTCGTCTAAAAGCTTAAAACTAATAGAGTGTGAAGAAAATAATTTTGGTAGTTAATTATTTAAACCTTCAGTCCTGCCCCCTCACATGTAGGCCAAATTTATTTATTTATTTCCTCGCACCTATTCATGGAATTTTCGTAAATGAGTGGCGGGAAGACAAACTCAAGATCATCAACCTTCTCTAATACCATATGAAATGAAATATAAGTTGTTAGAAATGAGAGAACAATTTACTTCCGTTAATTTATTATATACTTCTTTGTTTTAATCTCTCTTGAACCAGTTAAAGGTTATACGTGCATGACCCAGTGAAGAACTGGAAGAAAGAATTTGGATGTACTCATATAATGCAAGACTCTTTTTAGTTATGTTCATGTAACGCCCAAAATCCACTACATTTAATTATTTAAACCTTCAGTCCTGCCCCCTCACATGTAGGCCAAATTTATTTATTTATTTCCTCGCACCTATTCATGGAATTTTCGTAAATGAGTGGCGGGAAGACAAACTCAAGATCATCAACCTTCTCTAGTACCATATGAAATGAAATAAAAGTTGTTAGAAATGAGAGAACAATTTACTTCCATTAATTTATTATATACTTCTTTGTTTTAATCTCTCTTGAACCAGTTAAAGGTTATACATGCATGACCCAGTGAAGAACTGGAAGAAAGAAGTTGGATATACTCATATAATGCAAAACTCTTTTTAGTTATGTTCATCTATATATGAATTTCATAATAATGAACAAATGCAGTCAGCATGTGAGTTTGCAAATTCTACATATCCTTCATTAAGAATCAAACACAACCCTGATGTCCCATATACCATGTTTCATTGCATACTTTCAGAGAGATAAATTTGTCACCATATTAAGTAGTAAGATTCAGAAAAAACTTGTGGATAAATTGAAAATAACATTTTTACATTCACTAATCTGATCAGCTTAGACAAACCATTCAAAACAAGGACGAAGACTCAATTAGGTAAACTGGAAATTCCACTCCTTCCCCTCCCCTCCCCGTAAATACCTATGTACGTGATTGAATTCTGAAGGTATTTGCAAGGCTCCTATGTATCATCCTTTCAGGTTTAACTACTCAATTTTCTCTTCTACAAGTGTGGAAAGTTATGTGAATTGAATATCTAGATGATTCTTCTCACCAAAAAATTTGCATTTGTCTTTTGATTTCACAATAAATCTAGGGTCGTCTACAGATATCCGTTTCCACCATGCCATTTTGGAACCTTAACAATTGTAGGAAACAAAAAAATCTAGGCCCAAGTATTCTACTACTTACATAAGGAGTTTCTTGTTTCCTTTTTCCTCGAGGGGTTGGGAGGATATTTAAGAAAGAAACACGGAATTAATGAGATAAATCGCTCACTTCAGGAAGTCGGACCCAATAACTTCATAGAGATGAGCATAAGCCAATTCAAAAGGAAGCTGGAGACATATGATACTCAATATAATAATGGCATCATTTCTGAATCTCATCAACCATCTGAACCATTCTTCTCTTTGAAAGAATGCTTTCTCTTTCATACTATCCATCCCTCTTTTCTTCATGAGTTCTGCAGGGGATTCTAATGAGCTCTGTTCCATTTGGAATACTTTATAATCAGATTCTGCACCCGCCGAATGATTTATATGCCACCTGTATCATCCAGACATGGTAACACAACAGGATGTGGAGACATGAGTGCAAAAAGATATTTGTAAAGAAAAGCAATTCAAAGTATCCACATCAGACGGGAACTGTTATAGCTGTTCAAAAACCGGATTACACATACCTAGCTAAAAGAGCTGAATTTTTGCGTTTCCAGAATTGGAAAAACAACACAGCCCATGATATCAGGCATATGAAGAAAATAGGGAGAACCAAAAGTTGTATTGACCTGGGGGGAACAAAAAGCAAAAGAAAGCATCCCTCAATAAGGGTAATTGAAAAGCACAAAATTTGACATAGATGTGCATGTCTGGTGTACAATATTTGATAGTACTTGTCGGTATAATAAGCAACATTTTAATTTCTTTTCTTATTTAAATTGTTGAGTATTATCTAATCCATCTTAATACACATGCCAATATAAGACAAAGTTAATATGGCCTACCCAAAATCAACCAACTGCAATGTAAGTCCTAATGCAGCTGGAAACAACAACCACCTCGTGTACTTTCCGAGGAAAGCAAAGTAGATGGCAATCTACAGGCACAACACATTCGCAGTTACTAAATGAGATGAATGTGGTTTATTATGAAGAAAAAGAATATTAAGTAGCAGCTTATAAATGAATGGAGTGAAAGTACAGCTACCACCACCATTTGACATTTACCTTCACTCCATAGTATAAATATATCTCATCAATTGGCTGTGTTGTAAAGTCCCACCAGTTCAGTGCCCAACTTCTTAGGAGCTTCTTCCGCTTGTTTTCATCTATAAAATATTCATCTTATTTCGCATGTCCATGACTGCTGATAAATTGTCATATATAAGAAGAAGAAGAAGAAGAAGAAGAAGAATACCATGCAATGGAAATACTTCTTTGACTATACTCTCTGATTCCAATTTCCGAAGAAGAGGTTCCCTCGGAACCCAGTCGACCTCTCTATGATCATATTTCAATTCTATAATTGACTTGCCTGTGTTCACCTGTGACATTTGGCCTTAACATCAGGTTCAAAGTGAAAATTTTGGTACAGAACAAATGCACGTGCTTGGAAGCATACAAATGGATTTGTAAAGCCATGTCAAAAGACATTTATATCCATTATGCGACAGCTGAGATGGTTTTCCTGTCTCACAATTCAGAAGAACATAATTGATGATCTGAATCCTATAACAATTGAACAAATACAAAAACAAAAAAACAAAAAAAAAATTAGGGATTAAGCTATAATTCCATTCTCGAGACCAATTATGAACCAAAAATAAAAAGCATAAATGCACACATAGAAATACACGGATTTATAGCTGCTCACCCTCAACGTGAGAGCTATGAGAAAGGAGTATTACAAAGTATTCCTAACACCTGTCTTATCACAGAAAATAGACCCCTGAGATTCCTTTACACAGTGTCGGAGGGTGGGAGACCTAATCCATAGAAATGAATGCCAAATATACCCTATATCAAAAAGTTTCATCTCTTTGTAGGTCGAGGTAAATTGAGCAGTATAATTAGCCTCCACGTACTCCAACAAAAACTCCAACCGTTAAAGCCTTTATCTTGTCAATAGCTACTCCATCTATTGACCACACCTTATTTAGAATCTGAAACTGACAAAATGAAAGAGAACAGGCTGTATATTCACCTTACAGAGTTTAAACTCCCAGACCCAATCAATGAGCCTGCTTACCACTTGACATTCTTATTGTTGCAATCAAAAATTATAAAAAATAAAAAATTTAAGCATTAAGAACAATACTAAACAGTGCACGAACAATATAAATAACTCACAATCCCATATATTATGTGATTGTAGCAACGAAAACGCTCACACCAAGTGAACAAGGATCCATCAGGTTGCCTAACAAAGGCTTCTACCTCATCCCATTCAAATGGCAAGTCCATTCCTGAAATAAGCATGGGATATTCAGTGCACGTTTTATACATAGTACTAGACAGAATACGAATAAACTTCTTTCTCTTTCTTCTACCAAACACATCAACGAGAATATTTAGGTCAATATGAACGCAGACTAATGGGGAGGCACAATAAGCAAAAGACTAATGAATACTGCATGACTGCTACCTATATGAGTCCGTTTTTTGAATTGCAACTCAGCTGCAGCCTTCCCCATAATCTCCAATGGTGCTGACAACTGAAAATACAAAATGGTAAAACTAGCAATCAGACAACAAAAAAAAAACTAAAATTGATTATTAATTAAAAAACTTTTCTCTATTTGCAAAAGTCCACACAACAGACAGAACTGAACTGTAAAATGAACATGATTTACCTAAGAAAAGATTATATGATTACCTGTTAGTACAATTATTCTCACAAGATTAACAGTTGCATGAACCAAAAAATTTAACAAATTAGAAGATAACAGGTTAGACAAACTTGAAATCAGAATAGTTCAATTAATTCCCAATAAATTACATAAATCCAAATCAACAACGAAGAGAGGAAAAAAAAAGAGGGCAAACCTTGATAAATTCATTTTGAAGGCCAATAACTCTTTCAACAATTAGTCCTCTTTTCTTGAACTCATCAACAAGAACCTCGACACAATCAGAACTGCTGTCTTCCCCTTGCTTTTCACTTTTCTTTGGAATCACCACACAAATCTCAAACACAATTTCTTCTTCCCTCTCATTCCCACTCATTTTCAACCCTCCCACTATAAACCCAAACAAAAAAAATCTATGAAAATCAATAAAATAAGCTTCAACACCACTAAAAACCCAAAGGGTCCTCTCTATTTTAAACCAAAAGTAAATGTATAATTCATTCCCAACAAAAATTGTGTAAATCTATTTTATTCCTGATCAGGTTTTCTGTGTTCTTGTTATTAAAGCAAAGGAATAATAAATGAGAAAAGAGGAGGGGGCCTGGATAGAGACGAAGTACACAAAGCAGGTGTCTTTGTAAACGGAAACTAAGGGAGAGGTGTACATTGAAATTGACACATAAGCATGGAGGACACGTGGTGCTGGCCGTGTTATTTTTGTATAGTCGTTTTTGGGCTTTCCTAGAAATCATCGTTTTCTAGGCACAATAAACAGGGCAGCATTGAATTCCGTGAAAGAGAGAGAATCAAAATGTATTTTCTTTTGATACAAAAATAGCTCCACTCGAGAGCATTATTTGCAATTTGCATTCTGAATATTCGTATGGCAAGTTGGAGGAGACGGCGATGATGAAAATGACTGAGCATTGTCGCAATGAGAATATTTTGTACGCATTGGTGGGAGTGAGAAAGTTCTTTGCACATTCAATGCTCGATAATTTAACATTTAAAGTTATTTTATAGTCTTGAATTCAAGAGAGAAATATTCACTTGAATGTTACGAAGTTAGTGATATCTTGATTAATAAAAATGTTTTGAGCCCTTTACTCCTTTATTTTGAAAAAATAAAATTATAAATTTTTAATATCAAAATAAGGTTAATGAATGTTCACAATCAAGAAAAATTTCGAAATATGTTATTTTTCTAGTTTAACGATTTATAGCTTCTAAAATGATCCAAATAAAATTAATAGTTTACTAGTGACTATATTTTAATATAAATATTATAAATATTTTAATATAAAAATACGGTTAATGAAAGTTCACAATCAACAAAAATTTCGAAATATGTTATTTTTCTAGTTTAACGATTTATAGCTTCTAAAATGATCCAAATAAAATTAATAGCTTCTAAAATGATCCAAACGATTTATAGTTTGGCCAAGGTTAAAAAAGAAGTTTACTAGTGACTATATTTTGCTTATTTTTATGAACTTTTTATAAATTCTCAAACCACGTTTTATTAACATATTTTGAAAGATGCATAAGTAATATTCACTTATTCACTACTCATTTTTATTCTTTTATAATTAGAATTCTTTCACTTTCTAAACTTGCTTAAAATTTTAGAATCAAGAAGTATTTTATTGATCAAAGTTAGAAAGTAAATTATTTGTTGTAAAAATTAATTTTAAAATAAATGATATTTTGAAGCGCTCAAATATAAAAAGTTTTGAATTTTAGTTTCATTATCGTAGTCTATGTTTGGAAATAATTTAGTTAAAAATAAATAAAATAAATGATTGAAGAGTAAAAAATACTTAATAAATTTATAATGATTGAAAATATAATTTGAACAATAATTTATAAATTAGACAATATTCATAAAGCCCTTGTTTAATCCACATTCTTTAAAAAATATTATTTTTATTTCAAAATTCATTTTCAACTACACATTTTTCAATAAAATAATATTACAGGCAAATTCAAAATTTTTACTTATATTTTAACCACATATATTTCATCACAATACTTCATAAAATACATTTTTTTTTAAATAATGTGCATCAAACACTCTAAATAAAACATTATTTATAAATTACGACGAATAGAGCCGTTGGGAGTTCAATCATTTTTAAGATTTTAATAAGACAAAAAAATATCTTTGACCGTTTGGATCCAACACTCAAAATATATAACCCGACCCAAAAAACTCAATCATACAATTACCAAGGAAATTTCATAAGAGCCCTAATCCCATTCCCATATTGTGTCTATTCCCCGCTCAAAATCAATTCAACAATGGGAAACACTGAGAAATTGATGAATCAGATCATGGAACTGAAATTCACCATCAAAAGCCTCCAGCGCCAAGCCCGGAAATGCGAAAAGGACGAGAAATCCGAAAAATTGAAGGTCAAAAAAGCCATTGAGAAGGGCAATATGGACGGCGCCAGAATCTACGCCGAGAACGCCATCCGGAAGCGCAGCGAACAGATGAATTATCTCCGGCTGTCCTCCCGTCTTGATGCCGTGGTGGCGCGGCTCGACACGCAGGCTAAGATGACCACAATCACCAAGTCCGTGGGAAATATCGTCAAATCACTCGAGTCGACCCTCGCAACTGGGAATTTGCAGAAGATGTCGGAAACTATGGATCAGTTTGAAAAGCAGTTTGTTAATATGGAGGTGCAGGCGGAGTTTATGGAGAGTTCGATGGCCGGAAGCACCTCGCTGTCGACTCCTGAAGGGGAGGTTAATAGTCTTATGCAGCAGGTGGCGGATGATTATGGGCTCGAGGTGTCGGTTGGCCTCCCCCAGCCGGCCGCTCATGCTGTCTCGGTGAAGAACGGTGAGAAGGCGGAGGATAACCTTTCTAGGCGTCTCGAAGAGCTCAAGGCCCGTGGATAGATTTTATATATTCAGGGATTTGGAGATGATGGGTATATGGTGATTTGCTTTTACTAATTACTGCTTTTAGTCTTATTTCTACCTAATATTGCGTTAAGGCACGCATTTATGTTTAAATTTGACTGCATGTTTCTGCTGACTGTATGCCCTAGTGTTTCATAATATTTCTACTGTTCTTGCACTTGTGAATTTATGTGTTTTGTTTATTTAATAGAAGAATACTGCTGCATTTTAATTAATTGGGCGACTTGCTTTTCCCATTCCAATTAACTGCCATGCTCGATGACAAGAATATTTGGCACAATTGATAATTGCTGACTGAAGACAACCTGGTGATTTCTTTTATTAGTAAGTAGCTTTTTGGTAATTATGGGATCATTGGGTTGGCTCCATAGTCATATTGAGAAACGCAAAAAAAGATTCATTATCTATAAGCTTGTTATGATTATGCACATGCGTTAAGTTCCTTCCTTTTTTCTAGGTGATTGTATTCTTAAGAAAACTATGATGTTATGCTGAAGGTTAAATGTAGATTCCTGAAAGTATTTAGCAACTTGGCTGATTTTTGGGGGACCAAAAATGCACCGGCTACCTCATACATGAGGAAGATAGTAAGATTGATGGATGAAGCATCCCCAAGGGTAGTAACAAATGGATGACCCTCCTCCACCCTGCCACCCCCACAACAAAAACCCCAAGTGTTTAGTTCAATTCTGCTCCCCACTACACCCTCTTCATGACCAAATTGACCTTAGTCTCTCCATAGCCAACAATATTGATCCCATCATTAGGAATCCACTAGTGATTTTCACTGCCATGGTCAATGCCACCAATGAATGAGAGTACCCAGTAGAATAGGTTAGAAGAGGGAAAGATAGACCAAATTGACATAGCCTTTTGTGGTCTGTGGAAGATCTGATTGTGCATTGGGCCTTCTAGTAGATGATTGGTTGAATCATGTAGGCAACTTCCTATTTACTAATAAGGCTTATGTTGTTATTTCTCCAAGTTTTGCCTCTTGATCTTCAACCAATGCAGCCAAAGCAACTTTCAATGTAGCTCCAAGGCACAAGAGTTGCACTAGCACTACACTGTGCCTAAGCACCATAAGCCTAGCATCATTTTCTCTAGCTTCATCTGATGGGCTATTGGCTGTTGATCAAGAAATAAAATTACAGTTACTGATGTTATAAATTCTATGGTTCAGCAAAAAAGGAAATGTAAAATAAAACAGGGTCGTAAATCTGTTTGCTGAGTGAGATTGAGTCAATGAATTAGATAGAAGGGAAGGAGGTTGTAGCAATCGACCCTACAATTTTTAGCCGGAAGTTTTATCGATATCTGCATGCCAATGCACAATTTTGCAATTCCTTGACATTTTTGTGATTGTTAAGTATCATGTGAAAAACATGTTTCTTCTGTAGTTTGTTGATTGATATACCTCTCAGTATTTTCTTTTTATTGGTCTAAACTATAATCCTTGTTATTATCTTTCAAGCAAGCAAGAAAAACCATGTCTGTATCTTAGCCTCCCCCAACATCCACCGAGTGAGACACAGCTATATAGGAGCAGTGTTGGAGTTGGAAGTCAGATTTGGTCTATTTTGTTCATCTTGTTCACATCCTTCTTTCATTCTTTGTCGTATTAAAATTTTATCTGAAGCTCTTCTTGAATACGTGGTACCAAAGCTCTGTGCTTGTGCAACTTCATTCAGTACATCAATGCTTTTGACGGAGCCCTAGATAAATTAGCTCATGTTCATGATTTGATCATATTTGATTGTGCTTAAAAGTCAAAAACTTACTTTTCAAGTTATTTTTGCCAACATAATTTTCACAGTTACTAACAATACTTCCTTTCTTGGATAGTAACTTTTAAGCCTCCGCCTATTTGCTCCATTTTGGAAAATCAACTAGCTCCGTGACCGTTAACATGCTTGGAAAGTTATGTTCGTCCTTGCTTGTTGCTGAATGCGATGTGGTCTAATCTGCACGTCTGGTTATGTATTATAGCAAGTGTGGTGTGGTATATTGGCCACTTGTATATTGTTAGATGCCAGTGTTTTGTGACCTCGGAGCCGGTTTTTTATAGGCATTTGCTGCTGAATTATGTTGTTATAATACCAAAAGCTGAAAAGGAAGACAGAGATCACCCAACTTCTTAAGATGGTGGTATTTTATTAGCCTCGACTACAAAAATGTTGCAAAAATACAACCATGTCGTGAATAAATTACCAAAGTGAAGCGGTGAAACCTATTGACGTCCCTTTCCCGACCCGTTAGTACATTGGAGATGTGAAGCTAGGATCTTCATACACGTGTTCTCTTTAAGCTCATTGGATATAGAGTAATGTGTAAGGGTAAATAGCACAAAACGTCCTTACCCTTCAATGTCATTGTGCAAAACGTCCCTACCTTTCATTTTTTAGCATTTTCACCCTTACCTTCCGCATTTCACTGCACAAAAGGTCATTTTCAACATTTTTTCAATAAAATGACGATTTTACCCTTCTATTCAAATGAAACAAAAATAAAATAAAATAAAAAATAAACAACTAATTGGATTCATAGTTTTATATTTTTCAAAATATTACAGATAAATCCTAAATTCTCCATCACCATTACTTTCACAACCCCACCAAACTGCCACCTATAAATCCACCACGACTAGTGTCGCTTCACTTTCTCCAACATCCTTTTCCACATTATTGATCACAAAATCTGT
>CAIGRP010095808.1:0-33438 GCA_903798385.1 Fraxinus cuspidata | reverse complement strand
TCTCAGAAGTCTAATTTGATTTACAATCTTCATCATCCTAACTGAAAAATCCTTTACAACCTCTGTGTCCTTCATCTGCAAAGTCTCAAACTCTCTTCTGAGATTAAGTACTTGCATCTACCTTATTCTTTCATTTCCTCGATATTCTTCTTTCAAAATATCCCAGGCCTCTTTTGCAATCTCACAAGTCATGATTCTTGTGAAGATAGCATCTGAAACGGTAGACTGAATGCAAGAGAGAGTTTTAAACTTTTTGGCCACATCTTTACTATGCTGTGTAATCTAAGCCACTGTTGGATTCACCCTCAAGGGAGGAGGTTCAACTCCAGTATATATTATCTCCCATGAATCATAAACTTTGAGATAAGCCTTCATCTTTGTAGCCCATAAATTGTAGTTCTCCAGTGAAGGTAGAGGGTACTGGTGCTGAAAAACCATTTGAAGCCATTTTTCTTTCACGTCGTTTGAATATAACTATACTGATGATTTATTTTGTCTTCAATGCCTATTCTTCTTCTTCTTCTTCTTCTTCTTCTTCTTCTTCTTCTTCTTCTTTATCTTCTTCTTCCCTTCTTAGAGTTCCCTTTCTAAGATCAATATGGCTCTGATACCATGAAAGAATATTGATTCAAAGAATTGAACTTACTGGATTCGCACAAGGCTTACCGATTTTGTAAGAGTTTACTGGATTTAACACAACTTACGGTTTTGACAAAGTTACCGTATTTGCACACTACTTACCGAATTTGCACAAANCAAAGAATTGAACTTACTGGATTCGCACAAGGCTTACCGATTTTGTAAGAGTTTACTGGATTTAACACAACTTACGGTTTTGACAAAGTTACCGTATTTGCACACTACTTACCGAATTTGCACAAAGTTTACCGTATTTGCTTAATGCTTACCAGTTTTGACAGAGAAAGAAAAATACCTTGTTTTTTGAATAAGAAGGAAATGGAGAAATAAACTTACTAATGTTCCATTACTTGCTGAATATATAATTTTACAAAACACTTGTTTTCAACAACTTTTACCTACACCAATCTATCAAAGTTGAAAGCCATACATAAGATCATACTTAGACAACTTTACAAAAGTTTTAAACTCCCAAATAAAGTACTTAAATCACATGATTTAAATAAAAAATTAAACAAATATTTATAAAGGAATGTAACAGCCAAAATGTGATACCACACTCAACAATTCTTCAGTTTCTCATACTAAGCTCTTGGAGCTTGTCTCTACCCAATACAATGTTTTTTCTTACTTACAAATGTGGTTTGGTTATACCTTGTCAATTAATCCTTATGGTTGGCTCATGTTCATAGTTTCTTATAGCTTCCATTTAGGAAAGCATTGTTAATACCAATCTGCCTTACTTGCCAATTTTTCAGACTTCAAGAATAAGTATGATTTTCAAGGTTGATAATTTACTAACAGGTTAAAAGACTCATAAAAATCCACCCAACAAACCTTTTGTCACCAATCTAACCTTGTATACCTCAACTTTTCATTCTAATTTTTACTTTACTCTATATACCCATTTATTTCCAATGACTACAATTAGATAATGAAGGAACCAACTTCTAGTTACTATATCTATTAAAGCATCCAATATATCAATGATTGCCCCCTCTCCAATTCTTTCTTGATAGTGCTTCTGTATCATTCCCAAGTTCAATTTCCTCAAATTCTTCACTTGTTTATTCTATATAGCTTGTCATGCATAGACCTTAGGCTTAAAAACACCAGCTTTTCTTCTAGTTTTCATAGGATGTAATGTGGTTAGTTCTGTTCTTTACAGTTCATGAAGATATTTAATTTATTTAGCACTATTGTAATTAAATTTATGTTCTTGCATATTTTGATATTTTAGATTGGTATTGCAAGCAAGATGCCACAGGCTATAGGAGGACATAAATGAACATAAATATTGTTGCAATTCATTCCTGCCTATACATTCAGTCCAGAAAAATGAGTACAAATCCAACGTTCAGTTCTATAAGTGTGTTCTTAGCTTTCTTGCAAGCACTATGTTACGCCTCACCAACAAGGCTCTAGTGGTTTCCATGTAATGTCCCACATCAAGCTGTTGTGATGATGCACAATGATCAAAGCAGACATAGAATGACGAAGCCTGTTACTGAAATTATGACATCCAAAGCTCCCTGCTTCGAACTTCAAATAGAAAAAAGCTCCCAGATCTTTTAAGGATCTGGTGAATGAGATTGATGTGACAATCTACAGCCAAAACAAGTCAAATCATGTTAGCCTATTCTCCAAAAGTACTGATACACGTTAGGGCAATTCCCCCTTTTGCAAATACTCAAGTGCTCTTATGACAAGTGGGTAATGGGACTTTGAGATTCAGATGAAGGTACGTGTGCTTTGTCCAATGGTCACAACTTCAATTGCAATGCTATAAATATCCCCTCTTATATCATTTTAAGGCTAATACAACAAAAATTACTAAAAACTTCACATCTCTCTAGCTTTATATATGTAATATTACATGTTTGTTAGAATTTGATCTAGCAGTATTTCATTTTCTTATAGTGTTGATTTACCCCAGAGCTCGAACACTTTGTTGGCTTGCATCTCAAAAAGTGATCCTTCTAACACGTGGCTTGGATTCTACTTACGTGGATGCAAGTGGTGCTAGAGTTTCTATTGACTCTTTTTTAGGCAATAGATTGATGATATCTGTGAGAAACCGCGTACATATTCCAACCAGGAACATCCCGTGAAAAAAGCTAGCTGAAAAGCCCCTTGGACATCCTTCTTTGGAAAAAGGATGTATTCTTAAAAAAGGACGAGCATACCAAAAGTAATATCCTCAAAATTTCAGTGTTGGATTCTCTAGAGGAGTATTTTTAGATAAGAATACATTATTACAGACTTGTTCCGAGGAAAGGGAATTCCGGACATGAGCTTTAAAAATGAAAGATGTGCCACCTAAGAGGGTGAGGGAAAAACCTGAAAAATGGCCTCCCAAGGCTGCTTCAATAGGTGAGCCATCACCGACCCCACCACCAGCATAGACGAAGTGGAATGAGTGGGGAGCTCAGCTTACTAGAGAAATGGTAACCATGGCCACAATATAAGGAATATAACTCAACTAAACATGGCCATGAAAGAGCTCCTCAAGCAGGTCCAGAACTAGGTGGGCAGCCATTTCACCCTTCAAAGTTAAAGGAATGCCTCCCCTCAATATGCGATAGACAGAGCCCTTCTAAAAAGGGAAGTAAGAGTGGATACCTCTTCAAATTATGCATCTAGATGACCTTTCAAAGTCCAATTCAACGTGGACAACCTTTTTCCCGAATACGAAGCTGAAAATAGGCCTCAGAGGTTTTCAAGCGTGTTTGATAGGCTCAGTTAGAATGGACCTAGAAATAAGCTGTCCTAGCCACCTTAAGCGCCTAGGAGTGGGCCTCAACCATCCTTATTCTCGACATAGCATGGGAACATGCAAAATCAAGTTTTGCCAAATCCTCCGCCTAGAAATAGGCATTAGAAGAGGAAAGAAGAAGCCAAGAATCAAGTTGGCCCATTCTAGCCACTTCTTAGGCATCAGGTCGAAGAGGAGGAAGACTCCGACGAGGCCCATAGATCCTTTGACCTTGATGACAATGATGACCACTTATCATTCTAAAAAGGGTTGAGGAACGCTCCAATTCCAAGCCACTTTGTGCCACTTAAAATTTTCAAGTATGATGGGAGAGGTGATCCAGTCAAACACCTTAACAGCTATAAAACTCAAGTAATCTTAAGAGGCTCCTTCCCAACTGTTAAGTGTAGAGCCTTCCATTTGACTTTATATGGGGCAGCCAAAATTTGGTATAGTAAAATACTAGAGGGAAGCATTTGAAGCTGTCCAGATTTTAGAAAGGCTTTCCTTAAGCGTTTTACAACTAGCAAAGAAGGTGAATGCCCAATATAATGCATTCAAAACATGAGGCAGCAATAAGGGAAGATGTTGAAAATTTTCTTGGCCCATTCCACAAATGAAATGACCTACTGTGTGCAAGTCTTCGATAGGGAAGCACTATTAGCTTTAAGAGGAGGACTAGACATGAATTCCCTATTTTGGAGAGGTTAGCAGTAAGCACGTGCATTGCACGTAGTTAATTGTTTGTTGTCTTGTTGAACTTGGGACGACATGTAATATTTGGCGAAAATCTCCTCCGACTATAAAAACTTTTCCACCAAATGGTTTTGAATTGTCCAAGATATCTCTTAAGGTTTTATCAATAAATTCTATAGTACTTTTGTTGGCCATTGGTGCTTCAATTAAATAAATCTATATTTTTTGAAACTTCACAACTCATAAAACACTCCAAAAATAAAATCTGATCCAAGCATATAACCATTGATGATGGCATGACAAAAAAGAATTAGCAAGTGAATCCATTTTATTAATGTCACGGGCCCATATGACTGTTCTCGTGATTTATCTATTCATTTTAGACGTCCACATGTGCTTGTATTAGTTTGTGTTTGAATGCTCAATTATATTTGATATTTTTGGGGAGATATGAACTATGTCAATGTTTTCCATAAATTGTGCCTATCCTCGGTAAAGGTAGGGTTGCAGTAGGTACTTATGTAAATATCATGGAATAAGGTTTGTGATGACCATCACATAACTTTGTTCAAATTTTGAACAGAACAAAATGACAAAAGAGGGTTTATATAACCCACTTCAAATTTATTAGGAATAAGATTTATTTTGATGTTGTTTGGACTACATAGATAAAAAAAAATGGAACATTTAATCCTTTGTTTCCATGTGTCAAGGGGATTCCCTATTAACTTATTCTATTCGAAAACTACAGAAGTCAAACAATTATAGAAAAAAAAAACTTAAAAAAAACAATTTAAGAAACCATATACAATAAGCCTAAGCCCACTTTTATTTCACAATTTTTTCCAAATTGACAACGTTTAAGTGTTGATACAAACACAGAATGTGTGTTTACTATTATCAATTTTAAGCTAACAAACAATACAAAGATATACAAAAATATTAAACACTTGAAGCTACACAATTTCAAATATTCAGAAATGTTTTTATAATTACGCAACATACTTAGCTAATTTACCAAAAAATAAATGGATACACAAGCAGGCCTTCGCGTTCAAAACCATCATGTATTATTATAAATTCAAATAATAATTGAATAGTAGGCTATAAAACATTTTAAATTCTAAAAATAATTGAGGGATGAATTGGGATTTATACAAAAGTAATGAGGATATTATTGTCTTTTAAAAGTTTCTCCTAAATCCACACTTTTTAAATATTCTAGATGTGCAAAACCAGATGCTCTGCTAGACATGATGAAGTGCGAGATCATCAACAAAGAGTTGAAGAATCACCGTAGCAGAGGCTTCCTACACTTTCAAGGAGAGGACCTATGTCCCACTTGAAGGACCAATAATGAAATTAGGCCAATAATATTGTCCCCTACAGTTCAGACCAGGTAATTGCTACCACGACATAGAATGCAGACCCCTCTTTGGCACAGAAAGATGTAGATCCCAACCCCAACGGAGGACAGAGGAGATCAAGGCCATGGACTCCTCAAAGTGGGAGAGGTCGTGGGCGAAGCGCCGAACCTAGAAATAGGAATGACACACCCCTATATTCCACATACTACCATTGTTACAACCATTATACTACTGATTGCAAGGATGTTGTACTGCTCAGCAAAATCAAAGAAGCAATCGCCATCAGCAAGGGAATCTGCCTTTGCCAAGGCAGACTAGACGGCCTAGGTGTAAAGATGCGAGGTTACCTCATCAAGAAGCATCCCCACAGTGGAAGAGATAGCACGACAAAGAAAGGTCTAGAGAAGGACAACATCAGCGTAGGGACCCACCGATTAATGTGAATGGCGTACCTATCCGAGAGATAGACACAATTTTAGAAGGACCCTATGTCAACGGTAAAACAAAAAACTCCCAAAGGAACTACACAAAGGAGGTAAAAATATCCCCAGTGGCTAGCTATATAGTCGATAAGAGTTCCTGAGGGAAGGCGACTTCTACCTATCACTTTCTCCTAGGAGGATGAAGTGGGTGCGCAATATCCTTGTTGTTATGCCCCTTGTAGTAAAAGCAGTTTGGCTCATAACAGGTCAAAGCGAATACTAATGGACAATGTTAGTTCCATTAACATTCTCTTTAAAATCACATTTGATAAAATGATTGTGGATCATGAATTGACTCCCATCAACACCCCATTATATAGTTTCACCATTGACAGCATCATCCCTAGAGGAAAAATAACTCTTGTAGTGGAGATAGGTGAACTACCTCAAACAGCCCTTAACTTCATGGAATTCTTGGTCATAGATAACTGAACCGCCTACCACTAGGTGTTGGGACCTTCATTCACCACCTATGTATTAAGTTCCCAATTGAGTACTGAATAGCTACGATTAGAGGTGATCGGGTGGGAGCACAATAGTGTTACTTGAACTCAATAAGGAAAGTCGACCCCTTGGATGTCAACGTGGTGCTAATAGACGTTGACATGGTCGATGCTCCTGAAGGACAGACCTCTGAACAAGGAGGCATCGAGAGACACTGAACAAAGGGTTATATTTGATGAATTGGACCTTTGTGTTATCGAGACTAATGCTAAAATAGCCCAGTGGAAGAGTTGGAGAGTTTCTCGATGGACCCTCAGGAACCCACCAAGGCATTACAGGTAAGAAAAAAAATTATCACGTGAGGCTAACGAAAAACTCAAAAGGATTTCTTATGTAAAAAACCTGAATGTCTTTGCTTGAAAGCACGATGATGTAATCGACATTGACTTGAAGGTCAGTTGTCACCATTTGAAGATTGATCATAAGGTTGCCTAGCATAGGCAGAAACTAATGGCCATCAACCCGAAGAGGCATGAGACCTTAAATGAAGAAGTACATAAATTGATAAACAATAGCTTTATAAGAGAAGCCACTTATTTGAGGTGGTTTCCAACCCAGCGCTGGTCAAGAAACACAATGACAAGTGGAGAGTGTGAATCGACTTCTCCAACCTCAACCGGCTTTCCCCAAAGACAGCTTCTCTCTCCCAATGATAGACCAACTTGTGAACTCCACTGCTAGGCATGAATTGTTAAGCATTACGGATGCTTATTCAAGTTATAATCAGATTTCCATGCATCCAACGGATGAAGAAAACACCTCCTTTATCACCGACAAAGGTATCAACTGCTACAAAATAACAACCTTTGGGTTGAACAGTGCCGGGTAATAAGATTGCAAAATAGCATGAGTTTCTCCTCTTATATGTTGTATTTATATGATTATTTGACGCTTAAGTGTACTAAGTACCCTTATATTTTGATTTAGGTTGTAAATTAATGAAAAAGGTCGAGATTTGAGGAAATAAGTGAAAAATGACCAAAGTAAAAGAAAAGGAAAGTTCAGGGACAAAATCGTAAATATCCAAAAGATGAATCGGAAGGCAAAACGAAGATTTGAGAGTGTTAAGCATAGTCAAAGTATTACCATATATCAGCTCCTAGCAGAAAAAGTTCTGCTTCGAATTTTTAGTCTCAGTTCGAAACCCATTTTTGGCATAGAAAACGTTCGAATTGGAAAAATTATATCTACAAGATATTTAGCCCTTTGAGTCAGATTTCCATTGCATTTTGAATTGCCTCAATCGGATATTGGGAAAGAATGATATGATCAAAATACTTAAGGCTGTTCAGTGAAAAATTCTAAAGCTATGGGGTCACATAGCTTTAACTTTAATGCAGTCGCAAGTGTGGCTTCAGAGATTTTCAAGGTTGAGCTCAGTTTTTCTTTGCGACCGCAATCACTTATTCTATGCGGTCGCATAGAGTATTTTCGAGACGCGATTTTCTGGTTCCTTCTACTGTTCAAATACTTATGGAAATAACTTCTTTCATGACTTTTAAGCCCTAATACGTCCCTGAACAAACCGAACTCCTCAATATACAACTTTTCTCTCCTTGGTACTCAAGAAAATCCTTGAAGAACTACAACCCTTGGTGAAGTTAGGGAGGAACTCATTGGATTCGGTGATTTTACATCCTTTATTCATGTAATCTAGTCTTTATTTGTTGAATGTTTTTAGAATTTAGACTTTCCTCTCATAAATTTAATGTGAAATCGGTTTAACTCTTATTAGGTTTTTTATGGATTCAGTCATACGTTTTCCATTGTTTAATCGAAATATTTGTTGGGTTTCAACTTTATGAATCTGTGTTGAGATTGATTTAACTTTTACTAAATTCTTCATAGATTTAGTCACGCTCTTTCTATCGAATGATTGAACTAATTTTTGAATTTGAATTTTAATTATTTTGTTGGTGTGATTCATTTACTAGTTTATGCTTGAAGTATATGGTTGATCTTTGAATCTGATTTGAATAAAATTGTGCGAATGCATTATAGGAAGTCTAAATTTTAGAACTACTATTAAATTAAATTGATTTGTAACGTCATATCCTCCGATTAGGGTATTGGGATGAAAACCTCTAATTGAGTTATAAAAATGAATAATGGATGTGAATAATCCGATCCAAATGAGGGAATTCCGATGTTTCACTGCCTAAATCCATTGATTTTAATTTTACCATCTCAAGACATTGATGTTAATTTCATTCAAATACCGAATTTGACTACACATTTGAGAGAACAATTCATTCTTTTTTATCCTTTGAGTAATTTTCCATTTCCTTATGGAATCAACACCCCAAAGTTGTGCTACAATACTCGCACTATTCTTTGGGTGTAATCAATAAAGTAAACAATTTAGAGTAAATCATAAGAAAACCTCCAGCATCTTGACAGACAATGATTGATGATGCTTTTAGTGATGGGGAGATTGTGGGAAATTGGGGTGTGTTAGATCACGCTAGTGTAGATCCTATAAAGGTGATTGAACCTAAATAAAAATCAACTCCCAAGCCTCCACACTCAATTAATGGTTTAGACACTCTAAAGAAGGAATAATCTCCTAACACTAGTTCCAACTTTCCTAATGAACCATCTCCTAGTAAATCTTAAATACTTTCTGTGGAATTCACCTAGTGATAAATCTAAAACTCCTAAGGAACCTTCATCTATAGTTAAATCTAATCATCCTAAAGTCAACATGAATGGGGATTTAGAAGAAGGGATGAGAAGACGCAATAGGGTTTTAAATAACTTTTGCTAGTTATGTATCCAGATTGAGCCTAAAAAGGTAGGAGAAGCCATTCGTGATGAATGTTGGGTGAATGCAATGGATGATGAGCTAAACCAATTTGTGAGAAGTAATGTGTAGTGTCTGATATCTAGGCTTGATAATTGTAATGTTATTGGTACTAAGTGGATATTTAAAATATGACCGATGATACTAAGTTGTTACACCCATGTTGAAGGCTCATTTAGCTCGCCTTGAATCCATTATAATTCTTTTTGTTGTTCCTTGTACTTAGGGTTCAATTTATATGAAATGGATGTCAAGAGTGCCTTTTTAAGTGGAATACTTCAAGAAGAGGCTTATGTTGGACAATTTAAAGGATTTATCGATCCTAAAATTTAACATTTTGAATAAAACTTTTTATGGTCTTAAACAAGCTCCTAAAGCTTGATATGATAGACTAACTGCATACCTCGTTGAACATGATTTATCAAGAGGTGGTGCAAATAGAACTTTATTCATAAGACACATTAAAGGAACCATCACCATAGCATAGATTTATGTTGATGACATCATCTTTGGTTCTCCCATTGACTCTCTTGCTCATGAATTCGCTGAATGTATGAAGTAAGAATTTGAGATGAGTATGGTTGAAGAATTAAGTTATTTTCTTAGTTTCTAAGTAAAACAAACTGATAATGGGTTGTTCATATCTCAATCAAAGCATGTTAAAGAACTTGTCAGGAGATTTGGCCTAGATAGCAATAAACACACCGGAACATCTATGAGAACGAATGTTAAGTTAGGTTGATTAGACACTATATAGGTATATGATTGGTAGTTTTCTTTATCTTACTGCAAGTAGGCTTGACATAACATTTAGTATTGTAGTTTGTGAAAGATTTCAGGCTGATCCCAAAGAATCTCATTTGAGTGGTTTGAGGTGTATCATTCGATATGTTAATGGCACTATAGATCATGGAATCTTGTACTCTAGAGATTCTAATCTTGATCTTGTCGGATATTTTGATGCTGATTGGTTAGGAAATGCCGATGATAGAAAGAGCACATCAGGAGGCTAATTTTATGATTGTACGAATCTTGTAGTTTGGATAAGTAAGAAACTAAATTCTATCTCATTATCCACGGTTAAGGCCAAATATATAGTTGCAGGAAGTTGTTGTACTCAACTGCTTTGGATGAAGCAGATGTTGAGAGATTATAGATTTGATTAGGGTACTATGACTGTGTTTTGTGATAACACAAATGCCATTACTATTTTCAAAAATCTTGTTCAACATTCTCGGACATTGATATAAAACATCACTTTATTCATGAGCTTGTAGAGACCTGTGTTTTCACTCTTGAACACGTCTTTACGGAGAATCAATTAGCTGACCTGTTTGCCAAGCCCTTAGATGGTCTTAAGTTCGAGTCTCTTTGGAAAGCTATTGGTGTTTGTGTACCTATTTGAATAGGTACTTAGCTTCATGCACGTACAGTTCATAGAATTTATTCATTCCCGCATGCATCTTATTCTTTATATATTCATTTTGTTTGATTTGATTCATTTATTTAAAAAAAAGGAAAATATTTTTTGAAACTACTGGACATTATCTGGTTTACTTGAATATGCTTCTGTGAGTGAGTCTGCATACATATGTTGAACTGTAACATAATTTCTATTGCTTTGTTTAAGTTTAATGTGGAGTATATAATATATGTTTCTTATGTACCCATCTGCACAGTACACACTATGATCTTGTGAGTGAATTTTAACCATATGTGTGAGATTTGGGGTGATAGTCATCTGTTTGTGAGGTGACCTTGAACATGAATTGACTGTTAACTTGTTGACCTAAGCTATAGCATATTCCCTAAAAGAAAAAAAAAACGATTCATCTTATACTCTTTTTCGAAAAGTATTTGACTCGAGCAATTAAGTTTGCGGGATTTCTCAAAACCCGATGCCCTATGGTCATTTAACTTGGAGTCATCAGCCCAAAACTTGTTACATGGGTCATCTTAGTAGTTTAATGGAGAAGCGTCTACACATAAGATATAAATAATATATACATATATATATTATGTATGCTTAAATTCAGAGGGAGAAATTATTTTTTACCCAAAATAAGAGTTACATTGTAAAATAGGCCCAATGAGTTTGAATTTCATTAATAGAGGAAAATACTCACTCTGCAGTGATGTTTAGCATGTCATTTCTCACAAATTTAAGATTTGGAATCTTGCTTACAGGAAATTAGTGGCATCTTTCACACATGAAACACTAATACTATTTACTCCATTTAAACTTGATCTGAGCATGTGGGAAAGTTTTTATAATCATTGATTATGTTTTACTTGTGATCAATTGTATTTTTGAGTTAACATATATGTTGGAGTGTGTACCATGATTTAAAAAAAAAAAAAACTATATTTCAAAATGTTTAAAAATAAGGTACTATTTTTGTCAAAAGGTTTTCGCTCACTTGACGTTGAGTCATCGCTCGAGCGCCAAAGCAGAGACTTTTTCGCTAGTCTAGCGCTCGCCTCTCGCTCAAGCGACAGCCCAATAGTTTGAATTAAAATGCGTAATCCCAGAATTCCAAGTTTCATCTTTTTCTCTCATATCTCGCAATTTCTTTCAACAAACTCTTGGGACCCATCTCAAATTCTTGGTCCACTTAACTCAATGGACATAATTGCATCACATTTTAGTGACATAACTTCACATTTCTCATCAAATTTCAATCAATTTCGAAGGTAAATGGCAAAACCATATTTTTTTCTCCGTAAAAAAACAGAGGCACGAAAAGAGATTGACTCATTTAGATTAAGTTATGGTCTGGAATCGAATTGAGGATTTGATACTACTTGAAAGCTACGACCCGAATAACACCTAGATAAGGGGTAAATAGATGTTTGTTTACGGAATTTAATTTTTTTAATTTATAAAAACAACAAGTTACAATTATTAATTTTATCTAGATGAATTCACATGCAATACTATCTTAAGATGAATTATCGCTATTGATAAATTGCATAAAAATAAATAATACCACAAAATTGTTGGCAGAGAAAACCTCTTGCAGGGTAAAAACTCAGGGCTCAAGATAGTAGCTTCCACTATAAACGATAAAGACTTACAGACTGTTTAGACTCACTAAACTTAATACTTTCTGACCTTCTGACTGTAATTACCTTGACCCTCCTGGGCTGCGTGCTCCTACACCCACTCTTGACCTTTGGAATCATTTATCTCATATGGATCACCTGAGAACTCATCGTTCTCCTTCAACCGAAACTCTAGTCACCTTCCTCGATCTTCAGAACTCTGACAAATTATACAGAAGTATGGGTTTTGGCGATTTGATTATATGGATTTGATGTTTTCAATATTTGATTGAATCAAAGAGAGATTCAATAATATGTAGGATGTGTAGAATATAATCTCTTCAATCAAACAATATTCAACCTAGTCTTTTCAAGAAGTAGGGCTTGGGTATATATAGTATCTAGGTTTGGGGTAGTATAAAATAGATAGAACTTTCAAAAATTGCAAACTATGGTTTCATGGATGACACTGTCGCTCGAGTGAGAGTCTAGTGACAAGTGCTCCGCTTGAGCGATACACTAGCAACATGCTAGAAACAGTAGTTTTGTTTTGAATGCTAGAGCAACAGCTTGGCGGTAGGCTAATAGAAATTCGGCAACTTTTTCTTCTTGTTCCATAACCGAGCACAAAGAGTCCTATTTCATCTATATAACCTTCCAATTGACTATTTGGCTTTTAAAACTCTTTTACAACTATATTTTTGTCTAAACATTGCCAACAACTATAAAGCCTAACAGTATCAAACATTATGTTGGGTTTTTCCTACCACTAAAGAAGCCTTGACACCGTTATTCTAAAATGGTACTAACAGAAAATCAAGCTAATGACTTTAAAGAAGTGCTTATTGGGAGGCAACCTAAGTTTTATCCCTTACTTATTACTTAGTTTTTAATTTATGGTTTATTTATTTTATCTTTCGTAACATTCTCGTTGTTTTCTAAGACAAATCTCAAGTTCGGGGAGTAAAATGAATTCAAAATGGAGAAAGAATGTTAAAAAGGGTTAAAAAGACTCTGAAAAAAAAAAAGAACGAAAAAAACCCCCACCAAAGACCAACACCACTAAAAAGCCCCTCCAACAGATTCGTGGAGCTGCGACGCCTCTTCCCAGGTGCCACTGTACCACGCAAAAAGCCCCTTACTAGATTCGCAGCGACGTTGCTACCTGCATCCACCTCTCACTTCGTCCTTTTGTTTTCCAATTCCCTCACAACTTCTACAAAACTACACTCATCTCGTCCCCAAATTTCTCTTAAATCCCATCTCTCTATTTCTTTCATTTCTCTATTCCACATACAAATCTACTACAATAATCACAAACCAATCATCCTAAGCATAATAATTTAATATATTTTACATCTCAACATCAGAATCTGTCCCCTCTTTCCTTCAAACAATACAAGTTCTACACAAAATTCTTTTTATACTCATACATTACATATTGTTCCAAGCTCCAAGATTCAATTTCACTACCTTCAACCTAGCAGGCTTTCTACACAAGGAATGGTAAGTTTGTATAGATTCTTGGGAAATTTGTAATAGATTGTGCTATATTGCACTTGGTGGTTTGATGTGGTAGAAGTAAGAGAAGTTATTTTGGGTTGTTGATAGATTGTGATGGTTTGACATTTTGTGTTATTAAATTTATGATTGGGGCTATGTTTAGAAGAAATTTGGGGAAATTATAAGTTTGAATTGTGAAAGGCCTACAAAGTGTTTGTTGAAATTCCTAAGAGAACTTGAAGTACCTTGGTGGTTTATTTGATAACTTTAAGTACTTATATTGACATTGTGGGATTTGCAACATTATTGTGGGGTTGAGTTATAGTGGTGAATTGGAGAGTTCATCGTACTGATTGGAGTTTGTAGTGGCTTATTTAGAAAAATTTTGGGTTTGCTTGTGGTGGTTGAAATTGTTTGTTTTTGGAGCCACCTAAAAAGAAATCAAAATCTTCAACCTCTTCTTCCAGCTCTTTCGACAGAAGTAAATTTATGAGTGCCGAAGCAGAGAAGAAATATCAGGACATGGTAGTCCACAAGAGTTGTATTCAAGTATGGGGATTTAATAACCTTGAGTTTTCTATGAGAGAGAAAATTGAGGGTTGACATTGGGAGTTGTTTACAAAACAACCGGAACTGGGATTGATACTAGTGGTTCGGGAATTTTATGCCAATGCTAAGTACCACATGGATTTGAAAGTCAATGTGTGGGGTAAGTGGATACTTTTTTATAGAGCCTCAATCAATAGGTTCTATAGATTGGTGATGATGATTTTTCCTGACTTCATGAGGAGGGCAAGTAGACCCAGAGGAAATAATTAGAAAGTTGGCCAATGCGGACACCACATGGAAACGATCAAGCATAGATGTCACTAATTTTTCGATCGCATGGATATATCATAAATGTAAAGTGTGACATTATTTCATATGTGCTAAATTGTTGCCCAGCAGCAATTTTAACGAAGTGACAAAAGAATGGGCTTTATTGAACTTTTCCATTTATAGGGGCCTCAGTATTGATGTGGACATAGTTATTCAAACCAATTTTTTGTACATTTTCAAAGGTTCTACAACTGTCGGTTTAGGTTATAATTCTTTGATATATGCTTTATGTAGAGAAGGGGAAAATGTGACATCCCCAGTATAGGAGAAAGTTCACCCTAAATCAATGATAACTAAGAAGATAATTTAGCAATTCATTAACAAGCAACTATATTTTTCCCGTCGACATCCACCTGTTAGTGAGATGAATGAGGACATTGTAAGTTGAATTAAGGCCATACAGTTGTAGCTCACACATAGACATGATGAGTTGGAATTGAGTCATAAACAAAGACATGATGGGATTCAACATCAACTTAATCAATTGTAGGCATCTATGAATGATCAATATCAGCAATCCAAAACTCAATGTATACACAGTATCAATATCAGAATGAGTTCTTCACAGTGTTGGTCTCTTCCTATCCTCATATGACTTTTCCTCAGCAACCGATGTTCTTATATCATCCAGCTACCCATGACCTACCTCAGTCGAGTGATGGCGATGATGCCAACTAATGTATTTAGGGAAGTCCTAACCCTCTTTTGTATTTATTTTCACATTAGGGACAATGTATATTTTAAGTTTGGGGGGTGAATTATCAGTTGATAATTGCTTTTGTTTAATATTTGTGTATTTGTGTGATATGATTTTATTTCGTATGTTTCGTGTGTTAAAAAAATCTTTTTATGCATGCTTATGTCAGTTAGATAGCCTTACCGGCTAGGATGAATATAGTTGGGCACATATATTAGTTTATGGATTGTGAATGAATTATATACTTTAGTTGAATTTTTTGCTTATCCATGTGAAACGTAACAATATTTATGCACGATAATTAAGTTTAGTGACGTACAGGAATAGTTAGATTTATATATATAGACTGAATAGATGAATTAGATGCCTAACCCCTTAACTCATGATTCATATTCACAACATTCTTTAAATGTATATATAATAATTTGGGGTGTTTGAGTCGGTAAAAAAAAATAATTTAAGATTGTGGTGATTCCGTGCATGTTAAGAAAAAAAAATTGTGTGGAGTGTCTTTAACTTTTCAGTATGAACTAGTTGATGACCCAATGTTAGGGATCTAACCTCTATAAATTTTGCTTATCTTTGATAGAAAATGAACATAGCACTTTTTGAGCTTATGCCTCATGTCGGCATCTTTTTTACTCGAGTTAGTAAGTCGTAGGGGTATCTTGAATCCGGTACCCTTTGGTGTTCAAAAGTCGGAGAGTTACCGACTAAAAACTCGCTACACGGGTCAAGAAGAGAAAAAAATGGTGAGGTCAATTTTGAGCAGGAAAGAATACATCAAGAAGATAAAAACAATATGCAAGTGTGCAAGTAAGAACTGATTGTTAGAGGAATAGATAAATGGTGGGGTTTGAATTACTTGGTATAAACTTGATTATTGAAGCACTCATTTTTTGGGAGAATCATCACGTGAATGACTTGCTAACGTTGCCGGTTAGACTAAACAAAATTAAAATGGTCTAAAGAATTGATCAGTGAAACTAAAATTTAGATCTTAGGGAAAGAAGGAAAGAAACAAGTTTGGGGCTATGTAAATCTTAAGAGTGAAGAAATGAAATAATTGACTATTGAGAGTTGAGAATTGAACCAACTTGTGAATGTACAACGTTATACTTAACTCTTCACACAAACTCATTTTGCATTGAATAAGTAGAATTTGACTCTTGCATTGTGATTTTGAAACCGTTCATGGATGTGGTATAATGTTCTTAATGCTGTACCAAAGGGCAAGCTATCTGACTAAGTTTTGTTTGTCTGGTTCTTAGTTATTTTCTCTTTCTTTGTGTTTGCTTGAGGACTAGCAAATTGTTAAGTTTGGGGGTATTTGACGAGTGTGTTTTACCCATGAATTATATACAATTTAACTTGATTATTGACTAGATCTTATGAGTATTGAACATTTTTAATATGTTTATTAATGTTGTTTTATAGGTTTGGTGATGTGGAGTGAATGAAGGTAAAAGTGGAGAAAACAAATGGCTTGAAATCAAAAGAAAAGAAAAGATGAACAAAAGGGCAAAAGAGTCAATTTCCTACATAAAATGAAGAGAAAAAGAAAACATGGACCTAGAAGATGGCGCCTCGACGCTACAAAATAGCAAGGCAGATAGAGATGTGGCACCTCAGCACCATTGAAGAACCAGCAAACTAGAAGTGTGGCATCGAGCGATGCCACACATCTGGTGCTACAACGCTACCGGGAAAAATGACGCAGAGCCACTTCCAGCGTCGAGGCACTGCATAAAGACCAACTAGGGTGCATTTTTGGCCTATTTTGAAGTCCATGAAAACTCTAAATTAGGGAAAAACATGAGGAGAAGTATAAATACAAGTTTTTGACACTTTTGAGGGTTTCACACATTGAGAAACACAAATTAAAACTTGAGAATTAGAGAGCAAAATCAAAGAAGAAGAACAAGAAATCAAGATTTGAAACAAAAAGAGTAACTTGGTACAAGATTCGTCTACTTCTTTACATCTCAATTCAAAATCCGATGATGTACTTAATTTTTATTTGTTGTTGTTCTTCATCTATCATGAGTAGCTAAGTTTTTCATTAGGGTTGAGACCCTTTATTTCTTTTATTCAAGTGATTTGATCATATATGTATTGATTTTATTTATGTAGTTAATACTTTGAATTATTTGATCACTAATTCAGTGATTTTGTGAATCTTTTACGAATCAATATGTGAGTTTTAGATTTAGATCACATAGTAAAATTTCGTAATTTAGTATAATGTGTAGAGATGTTTATACTTATTATTGCAGTCATAAGCTGAATTCTTACAACTAATATTTCATTTAAATAAAATTGATTCACATAGAGATATGAGATTGAATTAGTTAAATATACTCAATAAGAACTCAAGATGGGTAAATTGAATACAATATAAGAATTCGATTGAATACTACATTAGGTTATAAATCTTGAATTAAGACTTAAAGTTGATCATTATATGAAATTGGTAAGCCCTAGTATCTATTCCATATTTGTATTCTAAATCAATCTTTGTTTGTATCTTACTATTTTCAAGTAGTTAGATAAAAAAATCACAAAAAATCACAACTCTTTGTTTCTTTTCATCAAATAGTAGTTAGAAATATTAAATTAAACATTAAGTATAGTACTCATGTGAATGATAACCAAGACTCAAAGGTTTACTATATTACTTGTTACGATATTGTACACTTGCAATAGAAACAAACACAACAAGGACGGTATACACATATTCTCTTCGTGATTAGTGTGCATTCCCTCATTTTCCTTTCCATTTCGAAGTAATGACTGCGATTTTTTCTAATAGGAACTGAAAAAGTAGTTGAAACACTTTCAGTGAGGCAATTTTTGGGGGGATTTGTAGGGGTTTGATCAGAAATGAAAGCTAATTTTATGATTTGCAATTTTTAGTGGTTTTGTTGGGTTTTGAGCATTCTCTCAATCATGTGATTTGTGTACATGTCCCTCATTTCCATGTGTGCATTCCTTCAATCATATGTTTGATCAATGTGCATTTCCTCATTTCCATATAATTTGCATGTAGGTGCAAATTCAGGCTATTTCACTATTGAAGCGCATCACGGAGGCCTGTTTATGATAAGCCAAACAATCGGCATGCAAACATAGGTTCATGCTTTTCTTGAATTTCTTTGATGTTACATTATTTACCGGAGGTAATTTGATGAAATTCTTACATGCAGTAATGATATGGAGTTGGTGTTTTACTATATAAAGTGAAAAATGAATTTATGGAAGAGGTTGATTAGATTGGAGAGTGAAGATGATATTAAGAAAATACTTAATGACGGGGATGGGCATCTAGTAGTAAATATATATGTTATATCCCTATTGCAATCATATGCATTGCCATTGCATGTATCAAACTCGGAAGTTGATGAGCAATCAAACAGAGGTGCAAGTGAAAAGTTTCAAGTTCGGCATATTGCAGGCAGTACTGTACTACATGCCGTTGACATTAGGACAAAAACTTGTACATGTCGTGCTTGGCAATTAACAGTAATCTCTTGTTAATGTGCGATCGCCTGAGTTGTATCTAGAGACCTTAATGTAATGGATTAGTTAGATGCCATCTCCAAAAAGGAGGCATAACTCATTGTCATATGCCATCAATTTCCACCTTCGTAGGTTAGGAATCATGGCCTAACCGAGCATATATGCCATCAATTTTTCCATCACATGTTTGAAATCATGGCCTGACCCAAGTCTCAGCCCTCTCAATCAACAAATGTACACCAAAAGTTCTAAGAGGCCAATGAAGAACAGAAGAAAAGAGCCAAATGGTGTGGCTTCGTCAAGTCGGTTAAATAGGTTTAGAAAGTTTTTGCAAAATGTAAGCACTTTGGAGACAACTTAGCAGCAACATTTGGTCCAGGGAAAAGAGCGAGGCAGATAATGACATGTAGGAAATGTGGTGAACCAGGACACAATATGAGGGATTGCAGAGGGGCACTACCACCTGTACCAAATTAGGGACATTTTATAGTTTTTTGTTCAATGCACATGTAGTGCAAAGAAGGTAGATTTTGTTCAATGCACATTCTGTAGTTAAGGAAACTCTGAATCACTAGTGAATTATATTTTTTTTATATGCCTGAATGCCAAAGAGAAGCTAAAATGTTGTGCTTGAGATTTGGTTGTGAATCGCTATAGTTGTTGTGATTTTTTGCTAAGATTTTGTTGAACAATTAAATTTGTTGTGTATTAATTTTTGTCTTAATTGTTGTGTTTGAGTTGCCGTGTTTCACTTCTTGTGTGATCGGTACCTGAATTGTTGTGGTTAAAACATATTTTTTACAGAAGATGTCAGGGACCTAATCTGTGAGAACAAGCATAGGTAAGGACGATTTTCACATTGAATTCAAAGATAGGCATGTTTTACGCCAAAGTTTGAAAGGTAGGGATGTTATTCGCAAAACGTTTTAATAGATAGAGATGTTTATCATGTTTAATTTCAGGCAAAAAAGAGATTAACAATTGAAGATGGAGAATTTTGGGAAAATGGGTTATATGATTTTTAGTAGTGGTTTAATGTGAAGAGTAATGGAGGACGAGAGCAGGAATGAAAGCCACAAATGGAAAAGAAAATGCATTAGGTGATGTTGAGCAGTGGACTTCAAACAATTATCTAAATTCACTCCATTTCAGAAACAATTACAGTGAACACGCTCCATTTCAGATTCAAGAGCTAGAAACATAAGTTTGTTTCGTTGTTTTTGCTTGATTTGTTTGATTAATCTTGATACTTACTGATTTTATTTATTTAACGCTTGATTTCTTTTTCTTTTTATTTATGGAATAACCTGGTTAAGGTGAGAATAAAGTGATAAAAATGTCTTAGATGATTTTATTCTTCATATTTCAAAAGTAAACTGAGTACAAGTGTTCAATTAATGGAGGAGTTGATGGCAAATGGACGGAATGGTGCTTTTCTCAATGAAATGTGTAAATATATGTGAAAATGCAAAAAAAATGTAAGGTGGGGATGTTTTGCAAAATTATATTGAAACGTAGGGATATTTTATGCTAATTACTCTTTTTGAAAGTATATCATGAAAGACATATTTGGAGGTCTCGTTATATTATCACATGTACCATATTTATTAGATTTGTTTTTCGTAATTATGGGATAACATTATAAAAAGAGCAAAAAAATCGGGTGTCGCACTGGGTATCACTTAACAGTTCATGTATTACCAATTTAACTGCTTTTAAGTTACCTAATGGTTGTTACTTAACCGTTTTTAGTTTTGAACCTATGTGCGGAATTAATCAATCAAAAGCAACGAGTCACTTCTAATTGTTTCTAAATGATTAAGCTTACAGTCCAACTATTCTATGTTGAATTGTCGCAATAATAAGGAAAACTGTAAATAATACAATATTGATGACGGAGAAACTCAATTGGGTAAAACCTCTAGGACCAAGTCAGTTACCTCCACTATAGATGATACAGAGTGAGTTACAGTCAGATGCTATCTAGCCAACTCCACTAGACTTCCTGATCTATTTCTTGCTAACTCTAAGGTCTGCTGAAAGACCTGATCCAAGATCTTTTGCAATTTTCTCTTCCCAACGGAATTCCAAAAACATGTTCCAAGGCCTTGTGCTTTTCCTGCGCTTGTAGTCCATCCTCTCTCAACCTCCAACAGTCTCTGAATTTGAACTGAGAAAGTGCATTCCCAAAAGTGTTTAGGAAGTGGGTGTAATGAATTAAATGGATTTGATATTTTTCACCAATTCTGTGGTTGTATAAAATTAAGAGAAAATATATTATAGCAAAAAGACACAATGAACAAGCACCCTAATTTTCGTGTATAGGCTTGAGTATATATAGGATACGGTAATTAGGTTGAATGGGATGGAAAAAATACTTCAAAAACAGCAAAATAGGATTTTTTGGATCGACTTGTCGCACGAGCGAGAAGTTGGCGACACGCGAGTGACGAACTGTTGCTCAAGCGCCAACTGGTCATGAAGCTAGCAAAAATATGAGGCCATTTTTTCCTCTTTTCATACTCGAAACCTAGACCTCATAACCTAACTTATACAAATTGCACCTTAGGTCCTTGATTTTTACAACAAATTAGTCCTTTTGTTTACAGAATTGCCATACTAAAACAAACTCCTCATTTGGCATTTTGTGACAAAACTATACAATAAGTCAAGAAAAACTAAAAACAAAATCTAAACTACCCAAGTTTCATCAAATTCATATTTCTTTCATTCCTTGTTAAACCTTATCCTGAAATTCAAACTCAAATAATCAGTGTAAAAGCACGTGATACGGGAAATAATAAAATCATTAAACACATAATACCAATACTAGCTAGAATGGACGTAACACTAATGTTAATCCAAACACCAACAAAAACATTAGCATCACACAAATATCAAAAACTCAAACAGGTAGGTAGATATGGTATAGAATGTAATGTAATCCACAAATCTCCCCATATCAATCTACTTCACCTTCAAAAATTTTAAAAATATCAAAATTCTTCCATTCACAACATTTACTTTAATCTCCCCATTTTTATCACAAATGACGAAGGGACCAATAATTAAAAATATCACAAAAATGTTTTACTCTCCTTTTTTTTAACATTAAAATATAATAACTCAAAAATTATGTTGTTAGCATGCACAAGTATAAGCAATGTACAATAAACCTTCCCACATACTTAGTTCAAGTTAACATTGAGTAAATTGTATAAGTGACCTATGTGTGTAAAGTGTCACTAATCCTTTGTAAGTAGGACTCAAAACCTTAATTTTGTGAGAAATGAAGGGCTAAATACCACTGCCAATAAGTCTATTCATGTACTTATGAAAGTTAAACTATTTAAAGCGCATTAGAACCTTTACAGATATTTTCTTTTCTTCCCATGTCTTTGAGCATATTTTATTTTCACATCTTTCAATATTTTAAGCTCATAATTATTTTTCCCATCTTAAGTACATGGTTTTCTGCATAAAGCGACTAAAATGACCCATGTAGCGAGTTTTAGGCCGGTTAACCCAAGTCAGTTGACCATAGGAACCAGGTTATGAGAAACCCTGCATGTTTAATTGCTCGAGTCAAATAAGCTCCGAATAAGAACATAAGATATTGAACTTTTATTATCAGGGATAGACTTGAGTTTATGTCTAATAAATAAGGTCAATTCATGTTCAAAGTCACCTTACTAATATGTGATTGACATCCTAAATCTCACACAAGCGGTTGTGTCCTACTAACAATATCATAATGTGTGCAGTGCAGATGGTACCTGTAGACACCTGTACTAAGTACTCCATAATAGCCTAAGCCAGCGATGGAAACTATGTTACAGCTCATCAATTAAACTCATACTTGATCACAACAAATAAATTCAAGTATATTATATATTATACTGTAAAAATTTTTCCCTCATTTTTTAAATTTTCAAATATTAATTTTCATTGTTTTTATTTTAAAACATGAATGCACCAAGCACACAAAAAATTCAAATACAAAAAATAATAAAAATAAAAAAACGCATGAGTTTTCTACCTAGAAAATAAATAAACAAATATGATGTATACATAAATCAATGTTACACAATGATAAAGTATGAGGATGCACTAAAAAATACCTAATTAGTTAGGTATGTAAATGCTCTTACCTTTAAGAGCACCGTGATCTATTTCAAAATTTTTCAGATCATTTTTCTTCAACCAAACTTGCATAGTAACACGAAAATTCCTATTTATCTGTGTTATTAACTTGGTCAATTGATTCACCTGATTAGTAAGAAAGCCAATCTAACCAACAAACTCCTGATTCTTGTTTCTATTTAAGTTCTCGTTTCTATTTCTATTCAAGAAATGACAAAACTTGGGATTTATGTGTCCTAACTCACAACAATGAAAACAAGTAAGGATAAACCTAGGACTAAAGGTATGTGATCATTGATATCTATTTCTAGGTTGGCGTGTCCTAAGCTGTCTAGTAGGCATCTGTCCTACATATCCCTTATTTTTAGGTTTAGGATTAGGTACATGTTTAAGCTGGTTAGTACCAAAGACAAATGTGGTCTTGAACGTACTAGCAATATTATGATCATTTTTATTATATCCTAGACTTCCCTTATTACCAGCAAGCTTACCAATTCCTAGAATGTTATCTAGTTTTATAAAACCACTTGAAAAGGCAAGAAGTTGAGACTTGAAATACTCTAGGTCATTCATAAGATTTTTAACCTGGATTTCTAGATTCATTCATGGATTTCAACTCATTCAGGGCAGAGGTAGATTCCTGAATGTACGCTACGAGTTTCTCGTTTTCCAACTCAAGTTCTATAACTCTCGTACTTAAGGCTTTATTTTTTGTTATAATCTTAATGCTTTCCTTATAGATTTTATCACAAGCCTCATGAATATCTCACTCACTATCAAAATCTTCCTTACTATCAGAATATCCTTTGAATTCTCACTACTACTTATGCTCTCAGCCTTCTTACTCTCATTATCAGATCCATTCTTAATTTTCATAGTAAATGCAATATATTTTCCACTTTCCTTACAAGTTGATTTCTCACTCTGATTGTCCAAGTTAGACTCATCATCAGTGAGAGTAGAACTCTTCCTAGTTCATAGGACTCTTCCTAGTTCCACTAGAACCACTTCTATGCTTCTCTTGAGGTTTTGTTTATTCCTAAATATTTTTCAGAATTTTTTAGCAAGGTAAGCTAATCCTCTTCATTAGGAGAATCTGAATAGGTAGAGTCAAAATATTCATCTCTAATGATGTTTAAGACAATTAACTTCTCAATCTTAGGTTTACCTAATCTAATATAAGTTCACAAGTCTGGAGAGATCCAGCCCACTCTTCAATCTTAATGGAATCTAAGTCATTACTCTCCTGTATAGCCGAGACTTTAGGTCTAAACCTTTCTGGTAGGGATCTAAGAATTTTTTTGACTATCTTAGGCTACGGTATTCTCTCACTTAATTTGAAATTAGAATTTACTATGTTATTTAAGCTCACATAAAAATCATCAAAAGTTTTATTTTCCTTCATCCGAATTTTTCAAACCAGTGGTTAACATCTGCAATTTGGAGTTCTTAACCACTTGAGTTCCCTCATGTGTATCTCAAACCTCTTTGTCTACCTCACACATTGACACTCACCTAAACTCTTCCGAGGATACTGCCATCAATAGGGCATGTAAGACTTTGCTATTCCAGTTACACTCATCTATGTTCGCTCTAGTCCATTAGCAATGGGAGTGGGGATTATTTCAATAATTAACCATAGAACTAGTTGCAGCCTAACCATTCACAACACTAAGCCAGATACGCTCATCCAGAAATTTTAAAAAGGCTATCATCCTAACCTTCCAGTAGGCATAATTACTGCCATCAAAATATGGTGGGACTAATAATGAATTATTCATCTAGATAATATGGGTTAATGAACGAATTTGGGCTCTGATACAAATTGAAAAAATCGGGTGTCGCATTGGGTATCACTTAACAGTTCACGGATTACCAATTTAACTGCTTTTAAGTTACCTAATGGTTGTTACTTAACCGTTTGTAGTTTTGACCCTATGTGTGGAATTAATCAATTAAAAGTAACGAGTCACTTCTAATTGTTTCTAAATGGTTAAGCATACAATCTAATTATCCTATGTTGAATTGCCACAGTAATAAGGAAAGCTGTAAATAACACAATATTGATGATGGAGAAACTTAACTAGGTAAAAACTCTGGGACCAAGCCAATTATCCCATTATAGACAATACAGAGTGAGTTACAGTCAGATGCTATCTAGACAACTCTACTAGACTTCCTGATCTATTTCTTGCTAACTCCAAGGTTTGCTCCAAGATCTATTGCAATTGTCTCTTCCCAGTGAAATTCCAAGAACCTGCTCTAAGGCCTTGTGCTATTCCCGTGCTTGTAGTCCAACCTCTCTCAACCTTCAGCAGTCTGTGAAGTTCAACTAAGTAAGTGCCTTCCCAAAAGTGTTTAGGAAGTAGGTGTTATGAATTTAATGGATTTGGTATTTTCACCAATTCTGTGGTTGTATAAAATTAAGAGAAAATAAATTATAGCAAAGAGGCATAATGAACAACCACCCCGATTTTTGTGCATAGGTTTGGGTATTTATAGGAGAGGGTAATTAGGTTGAATGAGCAGGAAAAAAATATTTCAAAATAGCAAAATAGGGTTTTTTGGATTGATCTATTGCTCGAATGAGAAGCTTGTGACAGGCGAGCGACGCACTGTCGCTCGAGCGAGAGCTCAGCGACATGCGGGCGACATGTATTCCGTTTTTGTCACTCGAGCGCTACCGGGCACGAAGCTAGCAAAAATGTGGTACCCTCTTTCTCCTCTTTTCATACTCGAACCCTAGACCTCATAACCCAATTTATACAAATTGCACCATAGATCCTTGACTTTTACAACACGTTACAAATTAATTGTTTTGTCCACAGAATTGCCAACACTGAAAACCTAATAAAGAGTTCAAAGATTTTGTGATCAATGTGCTCAATTTTGAAATGTATTATACAACTAGTCATAGTCAAACGCGATATTTTAAATTTTTTATGAGCGTATGTTTTCATAAAAAATGAGGTCGGGGAAATTGAGGGAAAATAATTCAAAACACATTCAAATGCAAAAAGGTAATCACGACAAAGGAATTTTTGAGCTTGGAGTGAAAGTCCATTTAAAGCAATTTATGTATCTATTGAACTATTTTTCTGTGAGTTATACAAACTCTGCTTGGGTGATATTTGTGGGCGTTTCATTAAATATATTTACTATATTTATCCCACCTCTAGTCTAACCCAATTTTTCAAAATCCTATTTTTAAACTCATTTTCAACCACACTTTTTCATGAGACTCAAAATTTTCATCAACTTCTAAAGACACATTTTATCAAAATCTACTAAAAAGTTAACTTTTATTCAAACCAAATAGGGTCTCTATTTCAACTTGGACAATTCTAAATCTTTTACATTTCCTTCCCCACCATTTTTACATGCCAAGAAATTGCTTAGTTTGCTGACTAAATGGGTATTTCCTGTAAGTGTTATGCCCTAGGTCCAATCAACTTTGTACATAAACACTTTTAATATATATTTATATAATCGATGCAAGTTTATGGTAAGATCTATTATTTAATTGAATTAATATTCTAATAAATTATATAATAGAATCCGTAGATTCAAGTCTTGATGATTTATTAATCACAAGGAGTTGTGATTGTGAGATACAAATTACATATGACTGAATTTTAAATCGTTAGTGGTCGTAGTAATAATGAGATACGGATATTATTATTATGGATAGACCATCACGTGTGATATCTCTTATTTATGAAGTAAGTAGCTGATCTCACAAGCTAAAATATGGTGACACTTGAATGAACACGTGGATGTTTTGTTATAGAACAAAGCATTGAAGACCCGTTGGAGAGATTCCACATGGATAAATATCCGAGTGTCAGTGGATAATCTCTAACGTTCGGTAGTGGAATTGGTCATTTGACTTGAGGTCATCATATGCCTTATATGAGGACAATCATACCTTGGCGATGTTGGATGTTGCTTTGCCAAGGGTCGCTAATACAGTATCGTTTGGGTATGTCAAGAATCATATGAAGGTTGTGAATGATCAATAGAGGATTCGTCACTCTTCGATAGTAAGAGATTATGATCTACATTTCATTCAATTAAGTTAATAATGAAATCATTGGCCAACGTGTTATATTGACTTATTAGTGGGATGAAAAATATTGTCGATAAGTGAGATTGACACATATCCATATAATGTGAACTCATAAGTCGAAAATTTTTTTTTTGACTTACAATAACTTAACAGTGGGATAAAAGATATGATCGATAATTGAGATTGACACATATTCATATCTCATAATTGATCAGTTCATATTGACGAAAGGATTATAGTTTCATGGTAAACGAATAATTTTGGTTTTTTCATACCATGTGATATTTCCCGTTATATGTATTGCCCTGACACATTGCTAGATGTCAATCTGGGACGACGAATGTGAATTAGTAATAAATTAAAAAAGGTGTTTTAATTTATCAATTTTGATTAGATCAAAATAATAATTCACGTTGTTAGGCATCGTGATTGGGAACTTAATGGGTCACATACAAAAGAGAACAAGAAGAATGAGATTCACAAATTAATTAATTAGCTAGTGTTGGATAATTAATTAATTTAGTTGCTTACTAATAGGTCCGATTTAATTAATTGGATTAATTAATTCATGGACCAGATTTATTTAATTTGATAAATTAAATATTGGATCGGGTTAAGTATATGAGATGGGCTAAGCCCGCTTGGGCTTATATTAATAGGTTGCTAGGGTTTGAAAATAGTATGAACTAGTTCATTATTCTTGCTAGAACAAGAAAAGAAAATCCTAGTTGTCATTCTTCTTCTCTGTGTGGATTGCTAGCACAAGAAAAGAAAACCCTAGTCGTCATTCTTGTTCTCTGTGTGCATCACCGTTGGAGGCTGGACAATTGAACAGCTTGGATTGTAGATCGTGATCATTCAAGTTTGAGAATCAGCAAAGGAGTTTGCAGAAATCATCAAAGGTATTATTCTAACACAGTTTCTATCTAAACACAGATCATTGGTGGAAATTGAAAAATAATTTATTTTCCGTTGTACATGATTAAGTAAATTTCCACAGTGGTATCAGAGCCTACTTTGTGTTTGTTGGAAATTGTTCTTGCATGTTAGAACAGTCAAAAGTTGATTGTTATTATTTTTCTTGAATCTAGCAATTTACAAAATTAATTTTATATTCAAAAATCTGTTTATTGAAAAGAAAATAAATTTTTAGGTTGAAAACGGATCGAAAAATAAGGTGGTCGGCCATCGTGGTGGTGGCGCGCACCACCGCGTACGAAGTAGGTACAATAGTTTGACATGCTTGCTGCAGCACGCTGCTGCAGTAGCAGGTGTCGCTGCCGTAGCGACGCCTATCTCTCAGTTGCAGCGGCAGACGCGTCGTAGCGGTAGCGTTGCCGCTTCCCTACAGCTCGAACAAGTTGCTGCGGGTGGCAGGATACCGTCGCTTGACGGCCGTGGTTCCCGCTGTAGCCGGTGCCATAGGAAGAAGGGATGATTTTCTAGGTTTTCAAACGGGTGAGAGGTTGGAGATGGGGGCATGGGTTGCAATTTGAGAAATTGTAGGCCCTTGCCTGCAATTATGAGTAAGGGTCAGTTTGCAAATTTTTAAATGAAGGGCCTGTCATGCAATTTAGCTAATTGAAGGAGCTGTTTACAATTTTAAATTTGAGTCAATTTGCAATTTTCAAAAGGATTTTGAATTTAAATATTAAAATGGTTTTAAATTTGATTTTCAAATGATTTGACCTTAAAATTTGGATTTTGACCGATTTAAAATTTTATTTAAAATTGGATTTTAATTTAAATATTAAACTTTGACCCTAAATTGAATTTCATTTTAATTAGGATTTTTATCCTATATTAAAATGTTAATTCGATTATAATTATATTTAATTAAAATTTAATTTTAATTAAATTATCTCACCCTAATATATTCTTGAAATTAGAGTTGGACTCTAATTTAATATTTAATTAGAATTTGATTTTAATTAAATTGTCTAACCCTACAATTCTTCTTGAAATTAGAGTTGGACTCTAATTTGGTAATTAATTAAAAATTGATTTTAATTAAATAGTTTCACTCTATAATTGTAAAATTAGAGTTGGATTTTAATTTGATATTTAATTGAAATTTGATTTTAATAAATAAGCCCGCTAATTAAATTAATTGATTAATTAATTATTTAATTATTTCGATCTATTTGTCTAAATTAGTTTAGACGACTTTAATTGCTAGAGACTTGAAACATATATGCATACAATATTAGATATTACATAAGAAAGCATTTATATGGTGAATGTTTATTAGTTGATGATTATAGACTCGACCATGTGGATGAATGGTTAGTTTTATTCTTGTTGTTTTATGAGCCTATGAGCTCTTATTTATTTTGGACCTACGAGTCCGTTGTAATTTTATGGACCTACGTGTCAAATATTTAGGTCTGCGTACCAACTAGTATATGATACATGTTGCAGCTGGACTAATTGAAAAAACAAGAAGATGAGGAGACCATAGAGATGGGGTATTGTATGAATCAACGCAATACACCCTAGGAACTGACCAACTAGTATTTCTTATAGTCCGGGAAGACTAGATAGCAAGTCCTTATTCATCCACGCTATTATATATATGTTTTTTAGCATGCTAGATGTATAATAAAATATATATAATTATTACGATGAGACACTTACATGCAAAACCCCTCGTAAAAAATATTAAGTCATATTTATATTCGTCTTCCATCATTATAGTGAAAAACGAGAGTCCTGAATCGATCTTAACTTGTTGAGTACACTTAAAGCTGGTCTATTATGGATATGTTTGACACTATGAAATATTAGAAATTTCTGAATGATGTGTTTGACTTAACTAAAAATTTGTCTTTTGTTAAGTACACTCATGGAGATAAAGTTTAGAGGCATGTTAAACTAACACATAAGATGTGTGAAGACAAGGAGTTTTCAGTTTAATGATTTGGAAGTTGTATGGAGATACAATTGATAATAGTATTTACCCAAATGTTTTATTAAAGCTTGCTGAGTTCACTCAAGATTTTAATATAATAAATGGGATCCCAGTTAACTGGGAGTTAAGTATGGATTCTCTAATTTTATGTGAGAGAATCATAAATTTGATTTAAACAGTGGGAGCGATTTAATTTAATAAAAGACCATGTTAAATTAATTGGTGCATTACACACACACACACACATATGTATGTATGTATGTATGTAACCACTGTTTACATATTATTCTTTTACTTTTTGCTGTTTACATTTACTGAATCATGAGTAACCATATGTATTTGAGAGGCATACTGAATGCCACAACCAAACCAAATTTTCTTGATTGACACCATAATTTGAGAATTGTTCTCAGGCATGAGAAAGATTGATTGTGTCCTTGAGTAGCCATTCCACAAACACCCGTTGATGACTCGACAAAGGAAGAGTTGGCTGCTATAATAAACACAGCGATGATGATAGTACTGCAACATGTGTGATGTTTACGACTATGTCACCTGAGTTACAAAAGCAACATAAGAGTACAGATATTAACACATGCTTTTTCATTTCAAGGTGTTGAATGATGAACAATCGCATGTGGAAAGATATGAGATTTCCTAGCAACTATACTGGTGCATAATGATAGAAGAATCTTCAGCCAGTGCTCGTGTGCTAAAGATGTTGACTACTTTGAGAAGTTATCTCAATTGAGTCCAGTCATGAACAATGAACTAAATATAGACTTAGTTCTACAATCTCTGCCAGGGAGTTATCCATAATTAATTATGAATTGAACATGAATAAATTCGAATGCATACTTATTGAGTTGCTGAATATGCTTAAAACTATTAAGCCCAATATCTATATTTGTAGTGGACAAATCTTAGTCATAAATTCCTCTAGGGAAGTATAGAGGATGCTTTAGGAAAGCAACCAAGATGGCTAAGACAGTCAGAGCGAAAAAGGACAACACCAAAATCTTTCGACCCTTTATTATCATTTTGGAATGATAGGTCACTGGAAAGCAGACTTATATCTACTTCATTAGTTTCATGGATATTAAATACTAGATATGTATCTCATATTTGTATCTCATATCAATTAATGTCAGATGAAGTTTCTCTTATCTCATCATATTTACTGACGACATCTAAAAAATGATTATGTATATTTGATGAAATGCAAGCATGAAACTCTTGAAATGTTCAAGGGATTCAAGCTAGAAATTGGGAAACAAATAGGTAAATTACACTAAGATCTGATCGATGTAGAGAATATCTAAAAGGTAGAATTTTAAATTATCAAAAAGAGAATGGGAAAACATTCCAGAATCATTTTGAGGTCATGCACTGATTGCCACGTACTATACACTAAATCATGTCTCATCTAAATCGGTTGACTGAGTTATGGAAATGCCCAACTTATTATATGAAAGGTTGGACTGTGACGTTTATGTGAAGCGCACTGAATTGAATAAGTTTGAGACTGAATCCGATAAATATATATTTATGGGATATCCAAGAGATGATTAGATATCAATTCTATAATCCCGTTGAGAGAATGATGTTCATCTCAAGACATGCCATACTCCTAGAGAAAGTGTTTTTTCTAGAAGAGGACAATAGGAGTAGAATAAATCTTGACGGAGTTCAAGAATCCACGGATATACTTGACCAAATAGATGAACCTGAGTTTGATCCCACATCTGTTAAGGGACATACTCTTGATCAGGAAGTAAAGACTTCTGAGGCCACGTCAACTCCATGTAAATCTTGTAGGATCATTTGACCTCCTAGAAGGTATGAATCCATGATTACTAATCAGGTATTACTAATTGATGATGATAAACCTACTAATTACACATAAGAAAAGTAAAGTGTTGACTTGAAGAGATGTCAAAGGCCTGGAATCCGAAATGAACTAAATGTATGAAGACAAAGTTTAGACCTTGATCGACCCTCCTAAAGGGATGAAACCCATAGTTTGTAAATGAGTTTACATGAAAAGTTCGACTAGATGGAAACATCTATATATACAAAGCAAGACTAGTATCAAAATGTTATAAACAAAGACAAAGAGTTGATTTTGATGAAACCCTTTAGCCTGTAGTAATGCTAAAGTCCATTTAAATTTTACTTACAATAGATGCATACCATAACTTTAAGTTATGATAAATGGAAGTCAAAACTACATTCCTTAACAGAAACTTACAAGAGGAAGTGTACATGACACAATCGAAGATTTTGAATCCAAAGAATTCAACAAGGTATGCAAGCTTGATGAATCCATATTTGGATTAAGACAAGCCTCTAGGAGCTGGAATCTTCGTTTTGATGAGACAATCAAAACGCTTGATTTTATCAAGAATGAGATAAACCATGTGTTTACAAGAAGATAGTGGGAGCGTTGTCATACTTCTAATATTTTATGTATAAGACATATTATTAACAAGAAACGAAGTCTCTATTTCAGTTGTTGAAATTATGGTTGTCAAATATTTTCTCCATGATAGATATGGGAGAAGCAAGTTGATCTATAGAGATAGATTTAAAATATTGCTTAACTCATCCCAATCTATATAGATAAAATCTCCAGTAGATTTTATATGGAGAAAATGAACTGAAAATTCATGGATACACTGATGCTAACTTTTAGTCAGACTAGAATGATATATGTCTTAATTAGGATATTGATATACTTTTAAGCGATGTGTTGGAAAGGTTCCAAACCAGAAATAACGATTGATTCAATAATAGAAATCTTATATATCATTGCTTTAGAAAGCAACAAAATTGTGGTATGGATAGCGAAGTTCATTAATGAACTTGGAGTAGTTTCTAACATTGTTGTTCACATGCTTCTTTATTGTGATAACAATGGAGTCATTGTGCAAGCGAAGGAACTCAGGTCTCATCAATGATCCAAACATGTGTTAAGACGGTATTATCTCATTGGAGAAATAATACTGTGAAATGACATAAAGAAAGAACGAATTCCCACAAGTTATTTAATTGCAAATCCACTGACAAAAAGTTGTCGCAGCATAAACGTGATCTTCATGTAGACTCTTATGGTATAAAATACATAAGTGATTGGATCTAGTGCAAGTGGGAGTTTATAAGTCTTATGCCCTAGGTCCAATAAACTTTGAACATAAACACTTACTTCTACTATATATATATATATAATCGATGCAAATTTATGACAAGATCTATTATTTAATTGAATTAATATTCTAATAAATTAAATAATAGAATCTGTAGATTTAAGTTTTGGTGATTTGTTAATCACAAGGAGTTGTGATTGTGAGATACAAATTACATATGACTGAATCTTAAATCGTCTGTGGTCGAAGTAATAACAAGATACGGATATCGTTATTATGG
>CAIGRP010095803.1:0-15960 GCA_903798385.1 Fraxinus cuspidata | reverse complement strand
ACGCTGTCTCCGTGAGGCATGGAGGCAAGCTCGGTACCTCCGTGCCTCACGGAGACGAGCTTTTGTCACTTTCAAAGAGGAAGAAGCATATCTTAGGCCGAAAACGACGTCGTTTTGGTTGACGACGGAAAAATTCGACAGCTGTAAAAATAATCTGCCTTTTTTATATAGTTAGGATTCATATTTATATTAGTGAAGCATAGAATTCTTACCTTTACTGCTAAAAAAAAAAAAAAAAATTTAAAATTGCTTAAAGTACCCTTTGCATTTGTGTTGGCTTTGTATAGTGCACAAATTTTCCCCTCTATGTTTGGCCTCTATCTATTGATTTGAAAGAGGATTATTGGATAAAAACCAGAAACAATAAATATAGTTGTGGGTGGAAGGAATTTAACTATCGTGTTAACTTTTGAATGATTTCAATTTTTGAAAGACTCCTTTTTCGTTACATAATTTGCTAGATAGTCATGTTTTTATTGAAAAATTGCTTATCTATCCATAATGCAAATAATTGCTTATCTATCCATAATGCAATGCTATAGAGATAATTCCGTTAATGAGAACCCAATGTTGCCATGTAACATTTAAGTGATGCCTTTATTCCGAATAAAAAGGTTGGGGCCGAAGGAAAAGAATATCTAAATGAAATTTTTGAGAAAATAATTTTTTTTTCTTTTCATTCTTTCATATGGTACGAGGGAACATAAAATAATAAATAATTTTCGATTATTTTTAAAAGAATGGGAATTAAAAACTCATCATATATTATCTATAATAATAATAAAAAAAATCATCTTGGAATGAAGGCCGCACATCCCCAATCTACTTGTCCACCATGTGCATATCATCTTATATACTTGTTCTTATTTCTATTCTCTCATCCAAATTCAAATCTTATCTAAATATGACAATGGATGTAAATCATTTATTTAATTTTCAATTAAGTAAAACTAGATGTTAATTATCATAATGCATTTTGAATGTAAAATTCTAATTAATTTATAATAAGAGTTAATAACACTGAAATGTATAAACAAAGATAAATATTAATTAATTGAAAATTAATAATATGAAATTCATACATTAATGAAAGCACACATATGAAATAAATATGTCAAATGTACATGTACCTAGATGTCAATTAAATGGTTATATAAATTAAATACACATTGAAAAATAAAAGTAAGATATTATTAAAATAATTGAATTATAATAGGGCTAAAATCGTTCAAAAAATTATTTTCACTTGATCAAATATTTAATATATTATAGATAAGTAAATTCTAAAATCACAACTAACTTATTTTAAAAATAAGAAGAATCAAATTGATTCTTGAACGATTTTGACACACAAACTCGCAAATTATTTTGGAATAATGTATTTTGAAATAATAGATTAATGGAGAATGTGTGGTTGAAAAAAATGAAAAGTTATTGATGTGATGAAAATATTATTTTATTAAAAAATGTGTGATTGAAAGTGAATAGAAGAATGAGATTGAAAATTTTAATGTGGTTCAAACAAGGATCAAGGCAAAGTTGTATCCCAAATCAAATTCATTTAAAAAGTCGATTTATTGACTTTTATATATGGTGTCAGTCACTCGTTAGTGAGAGTTTTGATATATTATTATATTAATTTAAACGTCAATTATTGCCAACTGCTTAATGGACCTACGTGAATGCATGTGAATCGAAGCAAAAAGTCAATACTTCAATGGAGTCTAACGTGGTTTGAAGATTTATCTTAGAGATAGACCAGCCAGGCCCTCCCACTAGTTCTATAGTGCATTACCGATTGTTGTTGTTGTTCTTCTTCTTCTTCTTGTCCAGGTAAATTTTAACTTTTCCTGATTAAATATTTTCTTACAAATTCTAAATTTTGAAGCATATCAAATCATCTTCCATTGTGAAGCATCTTAAAACTCAAAACAAACGTTAAAATGATTGTCGTATGGATAAAATTTTGGTTTAAGCAAAAATTTTATGCACATCTTTATTCTATTTGTATCACACTTTATAAAGGACACGAAGTTCGAAGGTTTGCACCTCAACGTTCCTTTTTACATTCTGTAGGTGTACCAAAGGGTTTGTCTTTGTTATTTCTTCAATGGCCAAAGGATGTCGTAGACTATGTTTAAACCTCCTTGACTATTACTATGTCTATGGCGTGCGAATCAGTTCCATACTTGCTAAAACTGTGTGTTTGAGCAAAATTATTTTGGAAGAATGTATTTTGAAATAGTAGATTAATGGAGAATATGTGGTTGAAAAAAATGAAAAGTTATTGATGTGATGAAAATATTATTTTATTAAAAAATATGTAATTGAAAATGAGTAGAAAAATGTGATTGAAAATTTTAATGTGGCTCAAACAAGGACCAAGGCAAAGTTGTATCCCAAATCAAATTCATTTAAAAAGTCGATTTATTGACTTTTATATATGGTGTCAGTCACTCGTTAGTGAGAGTTTTGATATATTATTATATTAATTTAAACGTCTATTATTGCCAACTGCTTAATGGACCTACGTGAATGCATGTGAATTGAAGCAAAAAGTCAATACTTCAATGGAGTCTAACGTGGTTTGAAGATTTATCTTAGAGATAGACCAGCCAGGCCCTCCCACTAGTTCTATAGTGCATCACCGATATTATTATTATTATTAAAATTGTTGTTGTTGTTGTTGTTGTTCTTCTTCTTCTTCTTCTTCTTTTCCAGGTAAATTTTAACTTTTCCCGATTAAATATTTTCTAACAAATTCTAAATTTTGAAGCATATCAAATCATCTTCTTAAAACTCAAAACAAACGTTAAAATGATTGTCGTATGGATAAAATTTTGGTTTAAGCAAAAATTTTATGCACATCTTTATTCTATTTGTATCACACTTTATAAAGGACACGAAGTTCGAAGGTTTGCACCACAACGTTCCTCTTTACATTCTGTAGGTGTACCAAAGGGTTTGTCTTTGTTATTTCTTCAATGGCCAAAGGATGTCGTAGACTATGTTTAAACCTCCTTGACTATTACTATGTCTATGGCGTGCGAATCAGTTCCACTTGCAATTAGTAAATGTGGCATGCGAATCAATTCTATATGCAAATATAACGTGGTATAAACATGTTCATCCCCGTAATTTATATCCAGGAGAATTTGCATGTAGATCTTTAGGTTCTTGCACTTCGTTTTCTAGTGCATCTCTCTTAAATTTGTGTTATATATCACATGTTTAGTTGGACATTAAGCATTTGTCAACTTAGACCGCTTAAGAAGGCAAAAAGAGATTGGTGTAAAAAAAACATATTATCTTTTTATTCGATTTTCACACGTTATATGACACCTTACCCACGTGGATTGTCTACATTTTGCTTTTATAAAATTAACTTCTCATGTTCCAATTGTGCATTTGTACCATAGGCCAAACTTTAATTTTGCATATATTGTCACGTTGACAACATGTAGATTGCAAACATAAGAATCATTTATCATTTTTGTATCGATCGTTTTCAAAACTTGTACTAGTCATTTCAAAATTAAGTGCTAAAGGATTTGTCATTATTATTTCTTCTTTATTACTAATTGTTGATGGCCAAAGAACGTCAGAGACTGTTTGAACCTCTTTGGTTATTACTTTGTGTGGCTAGAGAATCAATTCTAAATGCATATAGAACACGTGGCGTGCAAATCAATTCTACATGCAAGTATAACATATGGCACAAACATATGTATCACCTTACTTTATATCGAGTAGATTTGCAAGCAAGCTGATCTTCTAGTTCTTGTACTTCGTTTTCTAATGAATCTCTCTTAAAAGTCACGTTATTTATCACATGCCAAGTTGGATGTTAAATATATGCTTCTTAGACAACTAAAGAAGACAAAAAGTGACGATCGATAAAAAACCTATGATCTTTCATTCGGTTTTGACATGTTGTTTAACAACCTTCCATGTGGAGAGCTTCTTACCCATGTGGATTGTGTGCATTTTACTTTGATAAAATTAACTTCTCATGTTCTAGTTGTGTATTTGTACCATGGATTGAACTTTAAATTTGCACACATTGTCACGTTGACAACAGGTGGATTGCTAACATAACAATCATTTATTATTTTGTACTGTACTTCAAACATTTACAATTGTTGCTGTTTTCAAAATTTTTACTAGCTATTTCCAAATTAAGTACCAAAAGATTTGTTTTTGTTATTTCTTCTTTGTTAGTAATTGTTGATGGCTAAGAATGTCATAGACTATGTTTGAACCTCTTTGGCTATTACTCTTTGTGTGGCGTGCAAATCAATTCTGAATGCAAGTAGAACATAGGGCGTGCGAATCAATTTTACATGCAAATGTAACACGTGGTATAAATATTTGCATCCACTTAGTTTGTATCAAGTAGAATTTGCATACAGGTCTTTAAGTTCTTGAACTTCGTTTTCTACTGACTCTTTCTTAAAAATCGTGTTGTTTATCACATGCACAGTTGGACATTAAACATCCATCACTTTGACGGCTTAAGAAGACAAAAGTGATGATGGGTAAAAACCTATGATCTTTATTTGATTTTGATGTTGTTTGTCACCCTTCCATGTAGGGCGTTTCCTACCCATGGATTGTGTGCACTTGCTTTTTATAAAATTAACTTATCATTTTTCAATGTGCATTTGTACTATGGATTGAACATTAATTCGCATATCTTGTTACATTGACAATAGGTAGATTACTAACATAACAGTCATTTATTATTTTTGTATCGTACTTCAAACATTTACCATTGTTGTTGTTATAAAATTTGTACTAGTCGTTTCCAAATTAAGTAGTAAATGATTTATCTTTGTTATTTCTTTTTTATTACTAATTATTTATGGTCAAAGAATGTCATAGACAATGTTTGAACATTATGACTGTTACGATGTATGTGGCGTGCAAATCAATTATAAGTTCAATTAGAACATGAGATGTGTGAATCAATTCTACACGCAAGTATAACATGTTGTATAAACATATGCATCCCCATTTAAGTTCTTGCACTTTATTTTCTAATGAATCTATTTTAAAATTTGTGTTGTTTATCATATGCCTAGTTAGACATTAAGTATCTGTCACTTGAACAACTTAAGAAGGCAAAAAGTGATGGTTGGTAAAAACCCACGATCTTTTATTCGATTTTGACAGGTTGTTTGACACCCTTCCACATGGTGCGCTTTCTATTCATGTGGGTTGTAAGCATTTTGCTTTTATAAAATTAACATTTCATGTTCCAATGTGCATTTGTACCATGGATCATACTTTAATTTTGTACATCTTGTCACATAGAATCTTGTCACCCCACATCATCCAATCCACCACCATACCCCTTCTATCTTGCAAAAATCTAGATTTGTAGTCGCCATACGACCCACAACCAACTCCGTCAACCCATTCCACCACTACTTTCTTTGTCTCGTCCTAAATAGCCTCCTTGTCTTCGTCCATCGCCTAATATCCTCATTTAGATCATTAACATAACAATCATTTGTTATTTTATATTGTACTTCAAATATTTACCATTTTTGTCATTTTCAAAATTTATACTAGTCGTCTCCAACTCAAGTACTAAAGGATTTATCATTGTTATTTCTTTTTTATTACTAATTGTTGATGGCTAAAGAATGTCATAGACTATGTTTAAACCTCTTTGGCTCTTACTGTGTCGTGGCGTGCTAATCAATTCTAAATTCAATTAGAATATGCGGCGTACGAATCAATTCTATGTGCAAGTATAACATGTGGCATAAACATATGAATCCCCTTACTTATATCGAGTAGAATTTGCATGCATATCTTTAAGTTCTTGCACTTAGTTTTCTAGTGAATCTCTCTTAGAAGTCGTGTTGTATCACATGCCTAGTTGGGCATTAAGCATTTGTCACTTAGACAACTTAAGAAGGCAAAAAGTGACGGTTGGTAAAATTATAATCTTTTATTTGGTTTTGATACGTTGTTTGACACACTTTCATGTAGAACGCTCCCTACTCACGTGAATTGTGTGCATTCTGCTTTTATGAAATTAACTTGTCATGTTCCAATTGTGCATTTGTACCATATATCAGACTTTAATTCTGCACATCTTGTCATGTTGACAACAGGCAAATCGTCAACATAACAACTATGTATTATTTTTGTTTCATAGTTCAAACATATACCGTTGTCATTTTCAAAATTTTTACTAATCGTTTCCAAATTAAGTACTAAAGAGTTTTTCTTTATTACTAATTGTTGATGGCCAAAGAATGTCATAGGCTATGTTTTAACCTCTTTGGCTTTTACTGTGCTTGTGGCGTGCGAATCAATTCTAAACCCAATAACATGTGGCATGCGAATCAATTCCACATGCAAGTATAAAATGCGGCATAGACATATGCATCCCCTTACTTTATATCGAGTAGAATTTGTATGTAGATCTTTTAAGTTTTTGCACTTCGTTTTCTAGCATATCTCTCTTTAGCATCTGTCACTTAGACAACTCAAGAAGACAAAAAAGTGACAGTTGGTAAAAACCTATGATTTTTTATTCAATTCTGACACATTGTTTGACACCTTTCCATGTAGAACGTTCCCTACCACATGGATTGAGCGCATTTTGCTTTTTATAAAATTAACTTATCTTGTTTCAATTATACATTTGTACAGTGTATCGAACTTTAATTCTGCACATCTTGCCACATTGACAATAGGTAGATTGCTAACATAACAACTATTTATTATTTTTGTATCGTAGTTCAAACATTTACGATTGTTGTCGTTTTCAAAATTTGTACTAGTCGTTCCCAAATTAAGTACTAAAGACTTCATGGCCAAACTATGTTTGAACTCTTTTGGCTATTAATGAGTAGTGGCATGCGAATCAATTCTAAGACCTTGTTTGGGCACTATTTTAATGAAGATTTGGGAAGAGACGAGTTTAGAAATAATGATTTTTTTAAGAATGTGTGGTTAAAAAATAAGATTTTTTTTCAATTTACGTGTAATATTACTTTATGGAAAAATGTGTGATTGAAAATGAGTTTTAAAAAATGGATTTTTTGAAAAATGGGAGCAAGACACATGCTAAATATAAATAATTGAGGTGACATGCGAATTAATTCTACATGCAAGTATAACATGTGGCATAAACGTGTGTATCCCTTTACTTTATATTGAGTAGAATTTGCACGTAGGTCTTAAGTTCTTGCACTTTATTTTCTAGTAATTTTCTTTTAAAACTCGTGTTATTTAGCACATGTCTAGTTGGATATTAAGCATCTGTCGCTTAGACAACTTAAGAAGGCAAAAATTGACCGTTCGTAAAAAATGTATGATATTTTATTTATTTTGGCATGTTGTTTGACGCTCTTCCATGTGGAACGCTCCATACCCGCATAGATTGTGTATGTAACTTTTATAAAATTACCATCTTTTGTTCCAGTTGTGCATTTGTGCCACAGATCGAACTTTAATTCTGCACAACTTGTAGACCGCTAAAATAACAATCATCTATTATTTTTGTAACGTACTTCAAAAATCTACCATCTTTGTGCATGTAACTTTTATAAAATTAGCATCTCTTGTTCTGGTTGTGCATTTGTGTTACAGATCGAACTTTAATTCTGCACAACGCTAAAATAACAATCATTTATTATTTTTTTAACGTACTTCAAACATCTACTATCTTCCTTATTGTCAAAATTTGTATTGTTGCTTGTTGTTTCCAACTTTATTATTACTTTTTGCATCCGAATTTAGTACTATTACTTGCTCGTTAATGAGATTCGAACACCAATAACGTGCGTTCATCTAATATAAAAAATTACTTTATATATTTTCTTTAACTTTTCAAATGTTACAAGTAAAAAGTTGAATATATTAGGACCATTATCATGAACAATTCATAATTAATTTTTGACTATTAATTTAAGAATTTTGTTTTTTTTACTTAAATTAATAAAAATTCATTCATTGCTAAGATATAGAAGCAATTAAATATCAATTTAAACTCTCTCTTTTCCACAGAGATCTCCTCAATAAATAAATCATTCAATCACCAATTTAAGTGAAGATTATCTACTTGTAATACCTACAAAATTTTAAATCAGCCAATCACTATCAATTCACTTGTTTTATTATTAATTATAATTAAGTATAGAAGTTATCCTTACAATTAACCTTACAATGTAAGCTAACAATCCCCAAATTGTCATTAAATTGATTTTTTTTTTTAAAGCAAACAATTTGAAAAATAAAAAATAATCGTTAATTTGAGACTTTTAGGCATTGTCAAATTAATAGTTTTTAAAAAAAAAAAAAAATTAAAATTGTTGGATTAATTGGTGAAGGCAAAAAGTCATCGCCGGCGCTATTGAGAGAGAGAGAGAGAGTGTTGACCGCAATTACCTGCGAAAACGAAGTCGTTTCCGGGTAGGACTAGGGCATCTAGGGGTATTATTGTAAAATTAGTATCTATTACGAGGGTATTTTCGTCACAAGATCAAGGATTAATACATGGCAAAATCCCTTCTTTTGATCTCTCATCCAAACCCAAAAAGATTCGGAGGAAGAACAAAGGGAAATTTCCAGAAATATCAACAGCGGTTCTTCTTTTAATGTATTGAGGGTTTGATCTAATGGTCACGTTCACTGTTTGTTCGATCGATCGATCGTCTATCCAATTTTAGCATCGCTTGCGCGCATTATTCCTTTGCTCTTTTCTTCGTTCTCCTGTGGGTTGGATATAATAAATAGTAATTTCGTACTGAGGATCGGACGGAGGTTTTTTTTTTATACAGATTTCTTTACCAGAGAACTTTGCTGGATTTGAACATCGGAAGAAGCGACCTGTGCCATTGCGAGGAGTATATTTTTTAATTATACAATTGACAGGTATATGAAACGCTAAGTCTTTTGATAAATCTACGCCTGTTTCTTCTATGTTGGTTGTTTATGTAGTGACATCGTCAGTTGTCTGAGGAAAATCTACCCGTGTTCATTTTTTGTGGGCCGACGGATTTTTGTGTTCAGATCTGTGGTTTAAGAAGACATGCCTAGGGTTTTTGGTTCTCATGATTGGAATTGCTGACATGTGAATTCAAGATCCGAATCAGGAGGAAATTTTTAGCAAGGGTTGACTGGAGTTTGATTTTGTGTTTAGATGCATTATTTTGACCTTCTCGATTTGATTTTTGCGTTTTCTACCGTTCCTCTGGAGAATAAATTGTTGGCTGATTCTTGTTTTACTGGAGGAAAATGTATTCAGTCTCATGGAGTTCTGCGACAGATCAAGATCTGTTGAACTATATAACCATTTAATTTTATACATTGAAATAATTTTCTTAAGAAGTATTCTCTATGGCGGCATCGTCCTTGGATGCTCCAAGAGAAGATGCATGATAAGGGATCTGGGAAAAAAACTGAAGTGTTCTGATGGCTGCAGAGGTTTTCCAGAGAGCGAACTTTTATACAATCAACTCACTTGTGTAAATCATGTCTGATTGATTCTTGAATTAGATCCTCATTTATTGCGCTTCTTACCTATGTTATTCAACAGTAAGGCACTGGCTATCTGGTGGAGAATGGAGACTTTAGTAAATTGCCTGATTAGTTTTTCCCCCTTCTGCCCTAACCACCCTAAGAGTTGGTATAATCAATTATGGCGGACAGCATTGCTGTATTCCTTCCATCTTTGTTTTATATCTCCCATCAGTTGGCTTAAGTTTGAAGTGAATTATTCTGATCTTTCTCGAGTGCTTTTTTGTTCTTCTTGGCATTATATGAAGCAATGGATGAGAACACTGTTTGTGCAGCAATCACTGATTATTATGTGAACAAAAATGATGCATTTGACAAGTATTTATTTATTCCATCCTTAATGGAAAGAGTAAATATACAATCTATGTTATTCTTTGTTTGAACATTACTCTGTCATTATTCAATTGAGTGAAAGAAACCTCGAGTCTGAATCAGTATCCAAAAAGTCAATCTGTATTTGTATGAGTTTTGATGGTCAAACTCCGTAGCCCTATCTGCCTCAAGGTAATTGCCTTTGGAGGCATGTGCGAGAACGTGTGTTGTCAACTGTCAACTTGAAGACAATTGTGAAGCTTGATTTACTGTGTGATCATTTTATTTTTATTGAATTTGTTTTTCATAGAGTTCCATGCTTTTACAGGTGTCTTATACTTTAGACACGTGAAGTGTTTGGACTTAAGTTAAGAAGCTTTCTGCTATTGATTGACCTATGCTGCCTTTCAACCTATGGCGAGTTTGTCGAAACATTTTTTTTCAAAATCTTGAATACGTACAATTTTTGTTCTGTGGCATGCATGCGATAATGCAATTTTGGATAACAAATTTGTTTCTCCTAGAGTAAGTGGTGGCAAGGTACATTGCATAAATCGGACACTATATTATTATGACCTGGTTAGATGAATACAGGTTGCTCATGAACTAGGGAAGAGTTGAGGGCGATCTATATAAATGGCTATGTTCGCCACTTAAAAACTTGGAACCCTATCCTTCTACCTTTTATCGGCTATTTACATTTTGACACTGAGGTTGTTGATTTATCTAAATTGAAAATTCTTCATTTAAAAGACGTTGAGCTATGTAATAATTACAATCAGTTAACATCTAGTGGGACGTTCATTAATGTAGTACAATCTGTAATGAGCATGCATGGATGGGCATCTTCATAAGTATGGTTGTTAAGACATAACAAAAGGAAACACACATCTCAGAAAGTAAGCTGTGGCTCAGGATATGGCTTTTGAGTGCCTTATAGAAATTGGTTATGTTAATAAGTATTTTGCTGTGTAAGAAAATCATATTTGTGAGCAATCGTGTATTTTTTCTGACTGTGTGTTGCCTTCATTTTTCGAAGACTCGCTTCTGTACTTGCTCTGGGAGTGTTGGTTATACACTTGGTTTTAAATAGCAAAACGAACCAGCTTGCAGAGGCATCCTGCAAGATTTGTGGTGGAAGATTCTTAGTTGATGGGATAAAGCCTGTATCTGAAGGCACGTTTGGAACTGTGGCTCCTGAAGTTATGAATTCCATCAATCCTGAGTTAAATTGGAAGACTGTTACCAAAGGAAGGCGCTCCAAGAAGCCAGGTGCTAGAAGCTTGAACGGTGTTGCAAAAGTTGGCAATAGGAGTCCAAAAAGGGTTGGCAATTTTTCTGGTTCTGATTCCGACAAGGTATGGTTTCAATTTATTGCTTGGTCACCCAGCATTAAATCTCATTTTCACTTTTTACACTCAATTGTTAATTTTCAGTTTGGTGAAGCTGGTCTTGGACAAAGATCCTCTGGTGAATTAGAGCACGTACCAATCAAGAAAAGGAGACATTTACTTCGATCATCGTCACCAAATCCTCGGGCCCTTTCTTTGCGTAGTCGGGATTCTTCATCTCCTCAGACTCGTATTTCTTCTCCAATCTCTGATGATCTTGAACAACTCTCAGATCAAAATCTTTCCTCAGGCTACTGGTCCTTAAATTCATATTCCAACCGGCTATCAAGGGATTTTGACAGATCAGCAACAGTTAAAGTCATTAAGGGGGTTGATCATGTAATTTTTCCTGAGGGACCAGAGGCGGTAATATATAGGTCAGATGATTTCTCTGGAATTGCACTTCTTGCAGCGACTGCCTGTATTAACAGCATGGATGAAGATGTTGGTAATGCTAATAAGGTGGACCTTCTTGTAGAAGATTCTTCAATTCCAGAATGTTCTGTTTCATCTACTTGTCCCACTGAATTAAAAGTAGGCTTAACATGCGCAGAGTCAGGAAATTCTTTCAATAAAGAGTTAGTTCATGCAGATAGTTTTCAATGTACAATTGTTTCAGATAATGTTGCTGCTTCTCAGAGTATGCTTGAAAGTGTGAAAGATGGAGCACTGCAGAGATCTGTTTCTTCGAAAGTGGATAGACTGCATTGGGATCTAAACACTATGATGGACGCTTGGGATGAACCGTTTGCTGATTCGGTTGTAGGAAATAACTCGAAAGATATCGATGTTGGTATTCTCGGGGGAAAGCTTGACAGAGAATGTTGTGCTGATCATAAAGATTGTGATGTAAAGTGCACGAGACTTGAGTTTTCCAATCTGAAAAAAGAAGAAAATAACTTGGAAGAACTGTCAAATTCCGATGGAACTTGCATTGAGAAAAAATGTTCTCCAACACCAGAGAGATGCTTTCTGGAACCGGTAAATTCTTATGCTGATATGGGAACTTGTTGCGAATCGACGTGGATAGATTCTGATAAGAGCAATTCTACTCAAGTTGTCAGCCGAAATTCTGATGTAGATATGTCTATTCAAATTGTTGACGAAGAAGCAGTTCCTGATATTCTTAATCTAACTGAGTTACCTTGCTCCTCCAGCTGTTCTGAATCAAAGGCAAAAATGAATGAAACTTCTGGCAATGTAGAGATCTTTCAGGGTGAATATTGTTGCAGCAATACGATAGAATTCGACAAAACTACATCCTCTGAAACAGTTGAGGCTGGGATTGAAAATATGACTTCACGTGAGGTACTAGTCTTGGAATTATCTACGTCTGTAAATGACACTGAAGATTCTCGAGAGGCGTCTGAACAGCCTGATAATAGGATTTCTTTGAGGGAGACAATGAGCTCCATTGCATGTAAAAGACCAGACATTGACAATTCTGGTAGTAATTCGACCGAAGTGGATTTTTCTCATCCATCATGTAACTGCGGAAACTTCCCTGCCTCAGGGACCTTTGTTCATGATGGTCAGTCTGTTGCAATTGCTGAAGGCAAGGGTGGAGATGATAGAGTTTCTGTTGCCGGTTTTATAATATTTGATTCCCATGGGCACTTTAAATCTGAGGAAATTGTTGCCAAGCATGAAGACGATTATGTTTCTAATGAAGGACAAAGGATACCTATTTTGCAAGATTTGTGTAATGGTGGAGGAGAAAATGTTGACCGCAATGCTCTTGATGCGAAGATTGGCGTTCTTGATGACTGTCAAGATTCTGATGTTTCTCAGGATAATCAAGGGCAATTGGTTGATGGAGATGGGCTAACTAAATTTCAGGCAGGCTATGATTCTCCATACGAGGATGGAGAACTGAGAGGGTCAGTTTTGTATTCCTGGGAAGACAATGAGGTTGAAGATGGTGAGAATGAGTGTGTTGTTGACTATGACTCTGATGGTAGAAACGGCGATAATTCTGATGCTGCAGATCACCTGGGGTCAGATATAGTTGATGGTGGTTCTGAGGGTTCCGTAGGCGCAAAAAAGAAACTTCTATCGATAAAAGGATTTTCAGAAACCGATTTGAACAAGGGTGGATCAGTGAAACATTACTTGAGAAGACATTTCACCAATAACTACACTGAGAAGGTGATGGGTCGGAAGATAGAACCGAATGCTGGATCCGGTACAACCATTGATCAGTCCATGGATATGGTTGTTGAGGGAGACGAAGATAGTGAGAGAAGAAGACACATGGTAGATCAAACAGATGCAGTTGATGGCAAAGGGTTGTGCATGGAAGAATTTGGGTCAAGGACCTCTCAGGGGAAGCTGCAGTCTCGTATTGAAGGACCTTCATCTTCAGTTGCCACTGACGGAAAGGATGTTTTTGTGCATCAATGCAGGTGACTTTCAAAGATATTTTCTTGATTGGTCATCATTTTGTTTTGTTCACGCTGCCAAATTACTAACCCACTGCCCTTTTGGGCTTTTCTCTCCCTTCCCACGGCTAGTTCTCTGTTTTTTTTGTTTCAATATTGCTCTAACTGAAAAATGTTTCTTTTCTCCTATATTTTAGATCACGTCGTATTGATGGTCCATATTATCGGCCAGAAAGAGCCTCAGGCCCTGAAAAATATCCTGTTAGGTACAGGCCAGCTAGTCATGTACGTGAAAGAGATGGATGTGATAGTCAGTGGACTTACTGGGGATCAAGAAACTATTATACTTCTAGATATCATGGGCCGGAGGGCCATGGTCATACAAGGCCAAGAACTGCAATTAATTTTGACTCAACTAACAAGCTTGGTGGATTTGAATCCCATGATCAGAGGCAATCTGCAAATTATTCCTCGAGAGGTTCACATAGGCCATCAGTTAGGAGATCACCAGTTGACAGGGATGATTGTTTTGATATTAATAGAAGAATGCCTATAGCCCGAGGCACTTGCAATAATAGGAGTGGGAGCCATTCTGGAACCTATTCACGACGTATAGGTGGTAGAGATGTAAGGGAAGATTTCCATGAGCTTGTTCCTGATGATGCTTCTCGATTGCCACATTATTTATCTAGGAGGGAGAATAGCTTCTCTGCGAATCCTGGTAGGGACTCTCATATATCACTGGCCCATAAGAAATCTTGTTCAAGATCTAGATCACGTTCTCCTCGTCCATGGAACTTGCACAGGGAAAGAAACCCTGGTACAAGACACCACAGCAGATCTCCAGATTTCAGGTCCGATGCTAGAAAAGAAAGAATGAGGTTGCCCTATTCAAAACCCAGTTTTGCTTCTGATTATGGGGAAGGTTACATGTCCCCACCGAGAGGTGGCTGCTTCTCACTGCAGCGCAATTGCCGATGGGTTGGTGATCGAAATTTTATGGACAACCGTCTAAGGCACAGGCGATCGCCGGTCAGAATGTTCAAGAGGAATGAAAGGTTTGATACAGTTGGTCCTTCTGGGCGAATGAAGTCGGATGATTCTTTTAGACCCACAATGCGTCCTGAAAGATTTTCGTTCATTGCTAATGATGATAGAGGATGCAGGTTTGAAGCCAGATATGAAGATAGGATACATCGAGTGAGGCTATCTGACGATGATGGTTCAATCACGCGGTTACAGCAGGATGTTGCCAATAATTTTGATGCAAGCAACTCCAATGATGAAGATGACGTTCAAGCTACTGACCGAAGGGATATGCTCCGAAGTGTTACGGATAGTAAGAGATCCTTTAATACATGACTGATAGGATGAATTATCCCTTCCTATTGGTGGATAGATTATGATGAACATCGCCAAAGGGGAGAACGTCTGTGTCTTGGCTTTTGCGTTCATGTACTCTCCCTCGTGGCTGGTGGTTGGTAGGAATTCTATACCCGTTGTAAGGGGTGGTTTTTTTTTAATTTAATTTTCCATTTGTTGCATTGCTCGATTTCGTTTTCGAGGCTCCTTTAAATGTTATTTACAGGCCATTTTCTTTTTTGTTCGCCTTGGTCCTTTGTTGTGCTTCCTTTTGGATGAAAAGCCTCAGTCCAAGTCTACTTGGGAAGGAAATTTGTTTGCTAAAGTATTTAGTTGCTTTTAGATCTTGGAATGACAAATATAGGTTTATGTTTTTGACCTCGGATTCAATGAAAATAAGTATGATTTTGCATTTAACGTCGTCGGTAAAAAATACTGCAGTTATCTTGAGAAGATACTGCCAAAGTTGAAATGCCATATTTACACGGTCCAACAAATGTACCATCAATAAAATTTATATTTCAATGCAATGGTTTAAAGAATTACCATTTTTAAGAACAATAAGCATCAACAATTGCAATCTTGACGGACCCAAAGCACGGGGTTTACAGAAAGACCATTGTTTAGCATTACAAGCATCACCAACTGAAGCTAATGGATTCAAAATGCTGGTTTTCTGCCGATGCAGATCATGGGCATGCTTTTCGTGACACAAACTAGAACCCCAGGAGTCTTTGCAGTCTAAAAGTATACCTTTGGTTTTAATAAGAAATGTCGAATTTATCAAATTGGACACTAGCCGTGTTTCATATGCTCTATTGCACAGCTCTGATTATGGGTTAAAACCGTTGTGGTTATGATTGCAACTTCTGCTAATTAATTTAGAACTTCAATCTTTTAGAAGAATATACTGAATTAATGGACCATCATATAGTCGTATATTTGAGGTGATAGAAATTTTGTGAAAAGGG
>CAIGRP010095800.1:0-49121 GCA_903798385.1 Fraxinus cuspidata | reverse complement strand
CCCTTCCAAAGACTATTGATACCCATTGGGACCCAAACTCAATGCCCAACTTTACACTATATAAACTAAACCAAAGTTTCCTAACTTTCCTATGTTGGATAAGTGTTTGAAAATTTTCAATAAATCAAATTTTTCACTAGCTTATAGTTTCAGGTGGGTTATTTAGACATTAAATATCATTCACTTTTAAATGATTTTTAATAAATAAATATATTACGTTGATCACTTCACAGAGTAGAACGTAAATATGCTTGGTTCCGTTATAATCGACTTGCATATCTCACTCAATATGGGATTTAAAGTTGACCAAATCATTTCCAACATTAAAAATCAAACACGTGCTAAACTTTGCATCAAGTATGGCGCAGAAGTTCTCGTTCTGGGGGCGGAGGGAGGGGGCAAGGCCTAAGCTGCCATTAAATTGAGTACATACCTACAAAAAGCAGGCAAGTCATCGGAATTAATTTGATTAAGATCCGAAAATGAAATGGCCAACGTGTCCCTTTAGCTAGCAGTCCTTGATGTGAACAAATCATGATTGCTGTTAAATTTCACATTTCTCATATTATCCTATACACCCTCCAACTCTTAATATTTTTTAAGTAGTTTCGTTTGATATTGATATTGATTGAAATTTTAATTTAAATAAAAGTCAATAATTATTTTAATAACATATTTTATGAAATTCAGATCTTTCCAACTTTTATCAAAATTTACTTGAAATCTAATTTTAATCCCTCACCAAACAGGGAAAAAATCACAATAAATTTTAATTTTTTTTTCTCTCTTTTGTTGCTCTCTCCCTCAAGCCTTTTTCCAAAATTATAATCCCCCTATTTTTTTAAAAAAATTTGTCTATAATTTCTCTACAAATTATTACATATACTATAAATCTCCACTTTTTAATCGAATTTTCGACTAATTAGAACTTAAATTTGCATCTTTTCCTATCATATTATTTATATAAAATGTGTCGGAACTGATTATATCGAATTTGACATATATTTAACGATTTGTGATTATTTTATTGAGTATTAGTATTGAATATTTAACGAATTGTGCTTATTTTATATGTTTTCCTTTCGATTATTTGAATTGATTATTTGCATCAAATACACTATAAATTTTTTGAACGTAAATATGCATTTTCTTGTGATGATAAAATTTTAATAAAATGATTGTTTGAAACCAAATGGGTGAAAAATGATGAGCAAATATTAATGAAGAAATGATTTTTTAATATAAATCTGTATTTTCTCAAGTTAAGTATAAATCAAGAGCAAAATCAAGAACAAAATATTCAATTTGTACAAGATTTGATTGTGCCCATAACTGAAAATGTCTGGAGTAGTATTTCTTTTTCTCCTCAACATCCAGCACATTAAACTTGTGATTTGCATTAGGCATTTCATCGAGTTATGCCTATGGGTTTTCTTCAAGTCATCCAAATTAATAACAGGAACTTCAATTTGAGCCCTCTTGTAATTCAAATCTTTAGCCAGTTCTTGAGCTGGTCTTACAAAAATCATGGGAATGTTTTTACGATCCAGCATCAATTAATCCCTTTGCACCAGCTTTTAATAGACAGATTCCCTTTTTGAGGATGGATACTTAATTTATTTAGGAGTTCGTTGAATGTAAAAATGTTGAGGTGTGATTTGTCTTAAAAATTGGTTGTGTAGTAACAAAAAAAACCTGTAGTGATTCATCAATATTTTGATAAGGTAGAAGCATTGGATGATTCACAATTATAAAAGTTAATATAGTATTTGATCTTTTTAGTCATTTTTATTGGTCCTTTTATATCATTTAGCTACAATCAATGAATTTATATACCATACTCTTATATTTACGGAGAGAATTAATCATGTATTACAATTTCACATGTTTTGCCAATTACTATAGACTAAGAGGTAAAAATGTTTGCATCATGTTGTTGCATTATAATGATTAGAATTATAGAATTGGTTTGTAATATTTTCAACAATACTAGTTTTATTTTAACGTGAAGTCTTAGACTAATATTTATGATTTAACTTATTGGATATATGTTTATTTTTCTTTGTTAAATCATGGTTTTAAATCGAACCAACCGAAAAACTTGGTTTGGAAAAAATAAAAACAGCTTAAAGTGGTTTGATTTGAGATTTTGTTACAAACCGTTCAAATCAAACCGTATTCACCCCTAGTAGAAACTGACATTATTAGTTGAATTGTCTCCAAGCGTACTACTCAACTATCTCTATGAAATGAATGTCGTCTTATATTTTGATGGGATCATTTGCTCAATCACAGCACTCACTTGCTCGGTCAAGAAAGCGATTTTCTTGACATGGTGTTTCCTTTTCACAGTGCACAAGTCTTTAAGGACTTTAACATATGTAGGAACCTGTAAAATGACATGCAAGAGAGAGAGAGATTGATTTTTACTTGCTTAAGGTGTTCTGAGATTTCACTATGTAGTCCAGCAGATTTCCGGGTTAGCTTAAGAGATTGAGGGAAAGACACTCTCGATGGATTCTCTACTACCTCTTCACTCGGCCTATTCTCTTTAGACTTACTCGACACCTTTTGATTTTCCCTAGGTTTAGGGATTTTTTCTATGACTTTCCCTGATCGAGTGGTTATGTCATTCACTTTCCTAAGGTTGTTTTATTTTGATCTTCCTGTCTGTGCCATGTGCCAACTTTTAGGATTTGGTTGAGCTTGAGCTGGAAATTTCCTACGTTCTACTACAACTAAAGCATTTGTTAATTTGGACAAATGATTTTTTATCTCCTTGTTTTCCTCAACAATTTGGTAATCAATATTTTTGAAATGCATGTAGGGTGTCTTCTGAGGAGTCCCTAGATGACGTGGGTTGATAAGAATGTGTAGAACTGTAAGCTCAATTTGTTTGGGCGGTTGCTAGTTTTCAGATTCCTTCCTAAAATTGGGGTGATTCCGCCACACTGAATTGTAGGTTTTAGAGAATGGAGCGTAGGGCTTGTTGTGCATGCCTAAGGCATTGCAGTATTCCTTATAAATTCCCATCTCCGTAAAAATAGAACACTCTTGCACTGGATGATCACTTTCACCACACACAAAACAGGATCCATAAGACTTAACACATGATACATTCGGTGTAGATTTCAAGTCTTTAGTACGTAGGATTTCTAGTTTTCTAGTCAAGGCTTCTACTTTTACTCTAAGGCTATCCTCCTCCCTAATATGATAGATACATGTGCTATTGGGGTTTCCTGTGGATTGTGACCTATTGGTACTGTCAATGGCACTAGGTCCAGTCCAAGTATGAGCTTTTTCATCTAGGTCATCTAGATATTCTATAGTCTCATTCGGATCTTTTTGTAGGAAATCACCGTTACACATCATCTCTATGAATTGACGCTCCCTAGGTGTTGATCCCTCATGAAAATAACTCATAATGTGCCAATTCTCATAACCATGGTGGGGGACAGAAGGCTTGCAATTCTTTATATCTTTCCCAAACTTGGTATAAAGTCTCACTATTCTTTTGAATGAATGATAAGATTTTCTTCTTAAGGGCACTAGTTTTATGGTGGGAAAAATATTTATTAAAGAATGCTAGAGTCATTTCAGCCCAAGTACCAATCGGCCGTGGTCTCAACGAATATAACCCAAGTAACAACTTTGAGACGATTTCTTGACCTAAATTCGACCTTTCAAATACAAAACTTGGAAAAATATAGAAAAACAAAAGTACCCTCGCCTCTTGTACACCTTTCATACATCATTATACATAAAAACTTCATCCTTTTTCATCGTAAAAGAGGGGAAAAATCATATATTGTGAGAAGATTTCAAAGGCGAAGTTTAAGAATTCCTCAATTGGAGATTAAACTTGGGATTTGTAGGCAAAGAAGTGAAATGATTATTGAAGATTTATCAAGATTGATTTGAAGAAATCAATAAAATTTCACAATTCCGGGTGATGTTATACAAAATTATGATTTTTTCATGTAATTTTGATATGTTAAGTTAGTTATTTAATTGCGAGAATGAGATGAACCCTTGCTATGATAGTTTTGGTTTTAATAAATTAGTTTGACTTTAATTACTTGTAAATTTTTGGATGTTTATTATCGTTTTAATTGGTCACTAGTTGAATTGTTTGGCATTTTGTTGTTATCGAAAGAGACAATATGATGATTAGTACAAAATAATAAATATTGTAAAGTCCGATAAGGAATATAGAAATACCTCTATATTTTACATGGTTTATATAGGTGTTCGTATCTTCCATAAAGATATAGGAATGTTACATGTAAAATAAATTTAATCGCTATCGAGTGAGACTTTTAATTAAAATAGGAACATTGACTAAGAAAAATGGTTTCAAATTGTTATTTTAAATTGTGGAAGTAAAAATAGATTAATAAGGAGGATTTGACGTTTTGGCAATATTTTTCACATATTTGAAAACTAATTTTACTTACTTTCACTTAGTAATAACTTAGAAATGAGAATAGATAAACTTAAATCACTTTTGCTATTCGATTATGGATATTATTAATTTTAACTCGATCAAACATATAGTTTTCGTGCGTTTGATACTCTATTCATTATTATATTACTTAATCGCGATATCGTGTACTTGCAGAATTTCAAAGGGTTAGTTTTGAAGGAGGTTTCCTCAGTAGCTGATGCCAAGAAGATCTCCTTGAATCTGAAATAGGCAAAGGAAGAGCATGTATCCCCTATGTTGCAAGGACTGTGCGTGACGCTTCGCATCTTAGAGAGGAGTTCCATATTGACTCCTAGATAGAGAGATTAGAAGAGAGTCTTGTGAGATGCAATATAACATATTGTAACTTTACTTTTGATTGGTGAATTTCCTACCTTTGCCCATGATTTTCCCTTCCTAGATTTTTACGTAAATCTTGTGTTCTTGTTATCGTTATTTTCACCTTGTCTGTTATCTCGTCTTTAATTGCCTCAATTTCTAGCATGTTGAAATTTTATATATCTCATCATATAAATGTTATTAGTTGAAATTTTATTTTACCTGAAGGCATATGATACGGTAAAGAATAATGCTATATATACAAAGTGATAATCATTCATATGTGATGTGAGTGAAATGATGAAGCCAATTAAATATGTGATTATGTGTGTGTGAAAATCAATCTATTAATTTTATCATTTGATGTCGCTTCACATGTAAATTATTCCTACTTCGTACATTTTACTTTATTGTAAAAGGTGGAAATTTCTTAATGGAAACGAGATAACGTAATTGACCCTTTGAATTATAATTTATAAAATTATAAAACATGCATTAAATGCTCAGTTGAAAATAACATAACTTAGTTCAGCAACTTGAAATTAAAGTTCATTAGCTGATGAGAACAGTTGACATTTTTGTTTTGCTTGTCTCAATTTTCACATGTAAAATGTGCAAATAGGACATTTTATTGAGAATTATCTGGAAGGCTTTATGTGGGGTAGAGAAGAAAATTTATTATTTTCTTCTAAGAAATTGTTTTTGAATTTTCGAATATAATAATTGACAAAAATTCATATCCATCATGGAACCAGCTCATTAACACTCGTCGTTTAACGTATGGTTGTGCATCTTAATATTAAATTCTATAAGACATTATTATGTTTTGGTTGGAGAAAAAGAATGTGGATAAGTTGTCGTGTAATTACATAAACATGCACAGTGGAATTCAAAAAAAAAAAAAAAATCAATATCCAAAAATCCGATCACCTTTGTGGTTAAATAGAATATGTGATAGGTGGTATACCTTTGACTATTCGTAAGTTGAGAAGAATCTAAATCAGATCTACAACGATCTCATCATGCCACAACTGTCCACATATCCAACCTTTAACAAAAATTCCCATAACGAGAATAAATTGAAACTTCTATACACCACGAACAATTCATGACCATCAGTTCAATTTGGAGAGAATTAGGTTTATGGCTCTCCTCCTGTGCTAGATTGAATAACAATAAGTCTTAAACTCTAAATATGGATTGTCTATTTATCAATTTTCACAAATTCTATTGGCCCAAAAGATTAATCTTATTAATTAACCTTACTCCAATAGTAATTATTAAATTGAGTTTAGGATGTATTAGTTGTAATCTCCCACTTGGTTTAGATCCAATATCAATTCCAAATTTTCAATTTCAGCTTTTCTGTTACCCATTACATCCTCATTCACGAGGGTAAGTTTCGTGATATTTCTATTCTAATCTGATTAAAGTGAGATAAATTAAAGCTAATTTTTAATTTATCATTAATTCACCCACATGGGACCAAAGGGATGACAAACAAGTGAGATCGAGTTGCCTGCACGGATGATAAACAGAACTAAAGCATTGAGTTTTGATGTGTTAATTAGGGGATGTGATGATATCATCAAGAAAAATTGAGACGGCCATCTTTGCCACTAGGGTAATTTATCCCCCATGAAGGCAGCAACGCTCCACGAGAAGGCAGATTTGATAGCCTAGGCTTCCAGTCTAGGCCTTAGGATATCGTCATGCCACCATTACTGCCCCTACAACCAATCATCGACCGAAGTCATGCTCTCCAAGACGCAAAAACTGTAGCTCGATTTGACTAGAACGATTTCTATTACCATATACACCTATAAAACGAGGGAGTTCATTTCCCACAAGAGACACAAGAAGTCTTTGTAAGAATCGCGCATTTCCTATCTATCTTTACCTTATTTAAACTCATAAAAATTCGATTATGTTATTTTCCTTAAAGCAAATTTTCTCAAGTTGAATTGAGTGTCACACCACTTTTCAACGTCGACATATGTCCCTTTAGGTGTAGACTGAAAATCAACTTTTAGTAAATTTTTATAAAAATTAATGATATGTGTAATTGAAAAGTTGTGATTACCCTAAAGTGTATGGTAATAATTTTTCAAATTATATATTTCTTGATGTTGAAAATGGACAAATCTCAATATATAATATCATATTGTCAAAGGTGGAAATTTTTTCACTAAAAACATGATATCATGATCCTGCAACTTCGAGTTAATAATTCTTTTTTTGATTGATTTTGAGTTAAAATTATTGATAGTACAAAACGTGGATTAAATGTTTGAATGGAAACAAGAAAGCTTAGTTCAGCATCTTGGAATTTTTTTTTCTCAACGATGAGAACAATTGACTTCTTTCTCTTTGGTTTGTCTCAATTTGCACATGTGCAATGTGCTAGGATGAAACATTTTTTGAAGGTTTATCCTGAAAGGCTACATCTAGGGAAGCGTTGAAAATTTTATCCTTTTTTATTTTTTAATAAAATTATTTATGCAAATTCGGACAAATTGCTTAAAATTATGCAAATCGGACCTTATTACGGAGAAAGTAAGATACTTGTTATTATTTTGAAAAATGCGAGATGGGATCCTCTGAAAGGCTCAAAGATATACATATACCACATTTTTGTACCAATTTTTGTATAATACTGCTTCATATATATTCACAACATATCTAGAGCATATTGATCAAGAGAAGGATATGTTTTCAATGGAATTTTGAATTCATATTTCGTACAAAAGGACCGAAATGTAGAATGTTTCAGCTGGATTGCTATACACGGGAAGGGACAAGTCAGGAATTTAACTGTAGCACTAATGATGAACTCTACTCCTAAATCCACGAGTGATTCATGAGTATTATACGTGTTATGTTCGATCTTGAGACTGCCAATTTAATTATGGATTTTTCTGTTCGGCGCTCCTATTAATTTACATAATACATATGAAAAAGGAGGCAAACACTTCGAAAGAAACATAAACCCGAATCCCTGACTCATTTTAATCCAAACATTTCATGCTTATTTTTTGCATTTAAAGAAAATAAATACACCATCATGCATTTATTAAACACAAACTTCAAACATATTTATTTATCTCATCAGAGATGATCATCCTTCTATGTGGCATATGACGTGATCACATGATGATTATCTCTAATGGTGATAAATAACGTTATATTCCGTAATTCAAAATCTGTCTTGTCTCTCGAAATAGGTCATTCAAAAGTGCAGCTGAGAAAGATTACTTCTTCCCTTGCCATCTTCATGCTTTGAAATAATTGAGAAGATAATTCTCATGAAGAGAACTAGCTATAAACTTCATTGTATAATCACTTAATAGTAACTCTTTGTATATGGGAGGATTTTCTTCTGATATCAGCTCTTTAATGGGGCCATAAGAAATATTCTCCATGCCTAAAGGTCCAGAGAAAAAGCACGCCACAGAAATTCTTGGCCCGAGACGATCAGCAAGCACTCTATGGATACTGCTTCTGAATTTTCCATTTGATACAAGCTTTACCAAAAGTAATCAAAGAAAACACTCGAGAAAATTAAAATGAACTAACACCAGAAAAATCATGTGATGTATATAAGAAAGATTTCAGTCGGTCAGTAAACTTCGAGTTAAATTTCACATTGGTGACTAAATTTTGTTTTTGTGAAAAAAACTTCCATAAATGAACATTTAAAATAATAATGTTAAATAGTTCAAGTCTAGATCAGGTTTTCCGTATAGCACGCATAGATTTCCGATACTATGATGAGGTAATTGAAACGGAAAATGAAACTTAGTCGACTAAGTTGTGACAAAAAATACTTAGGTGGCTTAACTAAAACTTCGCTCTTCATATATACCTGGAGAAGATCCCCGATGTTAATTACTAGCCCTCCTGGAATGGGTTGAATGTCGACCCATTGGTTTTGGAAGAAAATCTGGAGGCCACTTTGATTTTGTAGAAGAATGGCGAGGAATCCAGGATCTGTATGCTTTGTGGTTCCCAGAGTGAGTTCTGGCTCAGGGCACGATGGATAATAGTGACAGTGAAAGCGGTGTCCTTTAGAGCAGTCCATGTTTCTTAGGTGCTCAGTGTCGAGTCCAAGAGCCTCTGACAAAATTCCAAATAGAGTGTTTCCCAATTTTTCTGCATTTTTTGAGTACTCTACAGCTGACTCCCTATGAAATAAAGGTACAGACAGACAAATCAATTTACTTCGTGCAAATAAAAAAATTAAGGGTACATCGGGTGGGGAGGATTGGATAGCGCTAGATAGTACAGAAGAGGTAAAAAGAAAGATAATTACGCTAACTATCTGCCACCACAAGTTCCTTTGAGTAATAAATATGATATTTGATGTTCATGTTTAAAAGGAGGTTTAGTAAGATATTACATTCAATTTCAAAAAGTAGCAGAGCAATGAGAAGCAAAATGGAAAAAACAAATACACGAAGTGCATACTCAATTTTTAATAGGTTTGTCATTCATGTGAGAGCTACTTGTATATGTTGTTACAGGTAAAAAATGTGTAGAAACGGATCTGAAACCCATTTTATGCTGGAAAACAGCCTTCCTAAAATGCTACATACCATAGAATTTTAAGGGTGATTTAATAAATGGACTACCCAATATATCATAGAAAGAGTCAATTTGCAGTCGAAGGATTAAGTGAACAGTACGATTATATACCTGCATGAATCTGGAAATTCCTTGGGATCACTTAGATCAGGATCTGAAAATGAAATAGTCAATGTGTCCCTCCAGTTGGCAGTCCTAGATCTGAACAAATCATGATTGCTGATAAATCTCACCATTCTCTTATTATCCCGCGTATAGTATTTCTTTTTCTCCTCAACATGCTGCTGCTCGTTAAATTTCTGTACTCCATCAACCATTTCATCAAGAACATTTAAAGGTATCCCATGATTCACCACCTGGAAAAATCCCCATGTTTCTGATGCAAGTCTTACTTCTTCTACAATCTGTTGACGCCGATCGGCTTTCTCCAGGCCACCCAGATCAATTACAGGAACTTCAATTTGAGCCCTCTTGTGATTCAAATCTTTAGCCAGTTCTTCATCTGGTCTTACAAAAATCTTGGGTAGTTTTTGCAATCCAGCATCAACTAATCCCTTTACACCAGCTTTTGTTTCATCAAAAGCCTTTAATTCTTGCATTCTGTCATATTCTTGAGCACCTGAGGCATCCATTACTTCAGCTATTAGATGCAGATTTATGGGTGGCTAGTTATTGTGCTATATATGAAGAAGAGAATAATGATTATATGTATAAAGTGGGAATCATTTAAAGAACTAGAATAGTTGACTTTTTTGTTTTGCTTTTCTCAAATTTCACAGGTAAAATGTGCAATTAGTACATATTTTATGTAAATTTATCTTGGAAGACTTCGCGTGAGGGGAGAAGGAAATTTTATCTTTTTTCTTCTAAAAAATTGATTTTGAATTTTCAAATTTTATAATTTCAAAAATCCGTGTCCATCGTGGAACCACCTCATTATCAATTGTCGTTTAACCTATGATTGTACAATTTAATGTTAAACTCCACGAGACATTATTATATTTTGGTTGGGCAAAAAGAAAGTTTTTAGAAGTTGATGGGTATTTACATAAATATGCGTAGTGGAATAAAAAAAGGGTAATTCAATACCCAAATGTTCGATCACCTTTGTAACTTTAGTGTGTGACAGGAGGTATAACTTCGAAATTTTTTGTAAGTAGAGACTATTCTAAATCTAAGCTTACAAAATCTTATCGTGTTATAGTTGTCCAGATATCTAGCAACTAAAAAAAATCCCTAGAAGGAGAATAATTTGGAACTCCAACATCACAAACAATTCACGACCACCTGTTCAAATTAGAGAGAATTAGGTTTAGGGTTTTCATCTAAATCTCTTCTGCTAATACGAAAAATAATAAATTTAGAAAACTCTCAATAGGGATTATGTATTTATAGGTTTTCACAAATTCTAACGGCCTAAAAACCAATTAATCTTTTTGATACCCAGAAATGAGCCAACAGATGCTGAGCCCACTTGCGCCAAAGGCAAGCACGATTTCGGCACGTTTCTACCGGAATACTGGCGGTAATAAGGAGGAAATGAACGCGGGAGGTGCTTTGCGGCGAAAGACAAAAAATGTTTGGGCTCCGACGAGTGAAACGAGAACAACCGCCTTCACCACGATTGCCGGGGAAAAACCAGAACTAATTTATGTAATCAAAAATAGGAATATGTGGAAGGATAGATGAAATGTTAATATGTCTCCTTCCAGAGTTCAAGTTACTTTTCTGAATGTATGAATGTTAATTTCTTTATCAAATATCCAACCACCCCTTCCAAATTACAAAGATGGCCTATTTATACAATTTTAGCTGACGTGGTGATCGTTGGATCTGAACCACGTGGCCTCATCTTCCTCACTAAGACTTCACATCATCGTCTATTTACACAATAAATGCATTGACCAGATTTCCGCTGCCCTACAGAATGGGTTGGCATACTGTCAAACTTTATTACAAGCGTTACATCAGTCAGTTCTAAAAGATCTCCAAATCTTATGCGATGGATAACCTCGGCATCTTGAATATCAGATGGACCTGAGAGCCTCAAATACGTTACAGGAGGTGGCTCCATAAAGGGCATAGCCTCAGCGACTACACACTTCTTTGAGTACCTCGGTGCTACAGTGAATACCTTTAGTATGTCATCCTTATGTCGCACTTAAGAGTTTCCTATCAGGTCATGCCTCGTGGGTCTACTTGACTCGGGGTCTCTCCACGTGGCAACTTTGTGGAGCCACGTAAAACCTTTTGTGGAGCCTCGAATTAGAGACGTAACAGAAGTCCCCCAAGTCGATGCATGTTTATTTATGTAATGCATGAACTTCATGTGTAAAGGAAAGAGATAAGTTATACTTTTCCTACTTGATAAGTCTGCGAAGTACGTCTGGTTCGTGTAAATATTTAGTCTGAAGTGGTCTGTTCGGCATCTGCTCCTCAAATTACTTCTGTATGCCGAGGTATTTACCCAATATGTCCGAGGTCCTCAAGTACTTTGGAGCATATGAGGGGATCTAATATTTATACATCCACGTCCATTCGATAAAAATAACAAAGGATTTTTATTAATTTGCATGCTTTTGAGAGTTACAAGACGCTTTTAATTATAGCGCCTCAATTATTTGATGTCGTGGCATATTCCCAAGAAAGGGTAGCTGAGATGGTACAACTTTTCATACATGCTACGGTTGCCGCATTTAATGCATAATGATGGTTGTTCTCCACGTTCTGTACTATTTCCAAACACGGAGTGGGACATGTTTCTCACGTTAAGATTTACATCGCTGAATACAAGGAGTCAAATGGAATGGATGGCTCAGATTTAAGCCCTATAACGCACGGTTAGATGGGTAGGATCCAAATCCGACGGTTAAGATTGGGCGTCCCTGTCTATAAAAGGGGGGTGTATTTCAGAAGGATTCTCTTTCTTCTTTTGGACAAATCTTTGCTTCTTTTTTCTTCAAGATTTTTCTAAATTCTCTTGACTTCTCTTTTTTCCAGAACTTTCAAACAATCTTTTCTCCTTAAATCTTTTTTAAGAAAAAGGATAGCAAGTATCTGCCACCTCCTTTTAACTCGTAAAAATCTGCTTTTCTTATTTCTCATACTCGAAGCAATTGCGTGTAATGGCTTCTTCAACTCCTGCTGTGGGGGAAGTAGACATTTGTAGGTTGGCGACTGAGATGGTGGTAGAAATTATAGATACTGCCGACTTTGTTAGGGCCGTCGAGTCTAGGCAAGGAACCTCTGTGTCGGGCCATGATGGGATAGCTTGGGGGGCTGCTAAGATCCTCTTTTCTGTAAACCCTACCCACCTGGCCAATCTTAGGGAGAAATATAGGATTCCTTACGACATAGAACTCATTTTCCCTTCTCTTAATGAGCGAGTCTGTTATCCTAGGCCTCCCTGTGTCGCCATTAGTGAATACTTGTTGAAAGCTGACCTTCGCCTACCCATACATCCTTTCTTTAGGGCAGCTCTTTGGCTTTATGGGTTGGCCCCAACCCAGTTCATCCCGAATGCCTGAGCCCAACTAGTAGGCTCCTATTTCCTATGGAAAGAGGCCTCGTTGGGTGAAGACATGCCTTTTAGACCGTTTACCAACCTAGGTTTTTAGGGAAGGGGGATTCCAAGGGGTGGTATTCATTGTGTCCTTGGGGGTCTCATTCTCCCTTCGTCCTAGGTTTGTCGACCTCCATAAAGGGATGGAAGGAGACCTGGTTCAGGGTTAGGAAAAAATGGCAGGAGTGTGAGGGCGACCTTATTCCCCACGTTAAAGTTCGTACCTCATAATTCGATGCTAGTGAGTGTATTTCTTATTTGTATAATTTTTTGAAATGACGAGGTTTGATAGATACCCTTTTTATGTTTGTGTTGCAGGATCTATTGAACGATTCGAGTTTACTGAGTGCGATTGGGACACACTTTCTGAGGTGTACAAAAAGTCGTCAACTATCTGGGACTTTGCTCGTTTAATGGCGAGGAGGGGTAAGACCTATACATCTTGATGTTATCAATTTTATCACGTTCGTAAATGCATTACTGATATTCACCTCCTTTATTGCAGATAATTTCAAAAGAAAGAAGCCCCCTACTCCTGATATGACCACTATTCCAGCGGCAACATCCACATCCGGAAAGGGGATGAAGCCCTCATCTGCTGGAGGAAAACAGATGAGGGATAAAATAGAGAGGGTCAGCAAGGAGGCTGCCTTTCAAGAGGATGGACAACCACCTTTAGTTGACAAGGGGAAGAGGGCGGTGGTTGAGGAACCTAAAAAGAAGTTTAAGTTGTCCACCACTAGGGTAGGAAGCTCAAATGACATAACCCCTCCTCGGTCTGACGTCCCTGCTGGGGAGAAACTGCTAGCAGCTTCTATCATTGCTGCCTCTGGGGGACAGAAGAGGTCTGCTATAGTAATGCCTTTGAGGCAAGAGCCTGTTAAGAGAACAAAATCTGTCGACACCTCTTCTACTTCAGAGGTCCCACGGGGAAAAGTGCCTCTGGCCACGCATGACGACGAGCTAGCTGACGAGGCCCTTGCCCTTCTTCTTCCAGAAATACAAACTGCCACCGCAATATTCCATAAGTACTGGATGGATAAATGACAGACCTTTGTTGAGAAGAACGACGCTGTCGACGTTGTGGCCACCATGGTTGCTCAAGCGGGGCGGTCTTTTGTTGTCGCTATAGAGGTGGAAGCCCTCTTTAAGAACCTTCAGAATAAGAACCAATGTTTTGCTGATAAGACATCTCAAGCTGAGGAGGCTGCCAACAAGGCAAAGGCTGAAGTGGAAGATTTGAAGAAAAATGCTGAGGAAAGGTCTATGAAACTTGCTTCTACCTCGGCGGAAATTGAAAAACTGAAGAAGGTAGTCCACTTATCTCATAGTGAGGTGGCCTCTTTGATAAAGTGAGTGGAGACATCCAATGCCCATCAAAAATTGGCGGTTGAGACTTCGAAGAAAGCCAACTAGGAAAACTCTGTTTTGAAATGGAAGGTGGGAGAGATGACCTCCCAGGTAGCTGGCCTAACGGATGAGGTGGAGATGGTCCGAAGTGATGTAGAGCGTGCCAGCAAAGAGGCTGAAAAATCATTTTTGGCTAACTTTCATCTGACTGAGGCTTATCAACGTTTCGGTGCTTATTGGAGAAATTATGCTTATACTGAGGTCGTTGAGTGGCTAGAGGTGCATCACAGGGACATCAACACCTCTGAGCTTAGAGCTTAGTTCCTGGAGGGGGAAGACGGGGAGCAAGAACCTCAAACTTTAGCGGAAGGGGCCAGAGTGATTGAACTTGACGGCGAGGCCATTGATGAGGTGGCCCCCAACGCTATAATTCCTTTTGTAGCTCTTCAGCCCCTACCCCCCCTTAGGATATGAATTTCTTGAGGAAATGTAATAGCTTTGGCCCTTGATGTACCTTCTATTAATGAATCATTTTTTACTTAATACTTGTTTTCACTTTACTTTTCTTTGCCTCTGCTTCAAACTTCGTTGTACTTTTTATGGTTTTGATCAACTCTCATTAAGTCGACTCAGGGACAACAACACACCCCCATATAATATCATAATCTTAAAACATACTAGAAACTGATGAAGTTTAACTTGTGAAATAACCACTTTGTGTTTGGACGGGCGACCCCTTAGAAGGTCGAATTGATAAATGTTCATTTAATTACTAAGTTTTGTGTCTTTTTCACAAGTGTTGATAGGTCAGGTTGGGCTACTGAAATTAAGATTACCACTTCATATTTTGGTAGCAATTTCTTAATGGAACTTCCTAACCTATTTTTCAAGATATAGCCAATTTACGTAATAATTTGTTCGCTTAGAACCTCATCCCATAACATATAATCTTCTGATTGTAGTATTTAAAATGTCGTACCTTAACACATTCTCGAGGACGTATGTTTCAAAGACAAAATTACCTTCATTGATCTTTATGACAATATACATAACATGCTTGTCATCATTGATAATATTTGCACAGGTGTTCTACATTCCATGGATGAGGCTGTACCTTTCCATCCAAGTTTTCAATTTTATAAGTCCCAAGTCGAACTTCTTCACATATACGATAAGGACCTTCCCAACTTGGCCCCAACGTTCCTGAGCCGTGTTCCTTGGAAGACAAGAATACTCTTTGAAGTACTAGCTCATTTATGAGGAATGGCCTCTTGTCCACCTTCGAGTTGTAATATCTGGCCATTCTTTTCTGATATAAAGCCATCTTCGTTTGTGACCCATTTCTCATCTCTTCTAGGAGGTCTAGCTCGTATCTCCTTATTTCGTCATTGGCTATTTCATTGAAATGCATTCGTCGAGGAGACGATAGACCTACTTCTACATGGCTCATCGCCTCTGTTCCATAGGCCATCGAGAATGGGGTCTCACCATCGAGGTTCTGCTAGTGGTTTTGATAGCTAAGAGTACTTGGGGCAGTTCATCAACTCAAGCTTCTTTAGAAGCGTCCAACTTCCTTTTCAATGTATACTTTATAGTCTTATTGACAACCTCGACTTGCCCGTTAGCTTGGGGATGATGGAGGAAAAAAAGTGTTTTCTGATCCCCAGCTCGTCGCACATGTCCCTGACCTTCTTATTATTAAATTGTTTACCATTATCTGATATGATTGAGTGAGGAATCCCGAACCTGTAAATGATGTTCTTCCATAGGAATTTGGAAGTGTTAGCCTCCGTTATTTTGGAAAGTGGTTCGGCTTCAACCTATTTTGTGAAGTAGTCGATGGAAACTATTGCAAAGTTAGCACTTTCTCTTCCCTTGGGAAGATGCCCAATTAGGTTGATTCCCCATTTGGCAAAGGTCCAAGGACTAGAGTCTACATTTAGCTCTTGTGAGGGTTGCCTTTGAATCATAGTGAAACGTTGGCACTTGTCACATCTTCGAACAAAATATTGCCTATCATTTTTAAAGGTAGGCCAATAGTATCCCTGCTTAAGTACCTTTTTAGCTAAGGACCATCATTCTGAGTGATTGCCATAGATTCTTTCATGGATTTCCCTTAGCACATAGTTAGTCTGTTCTCCCCTGATGCACCATGGTAGAGGTAATGAAAATCCTCGTTTATATAGCACCTCGTCCTGTAGGATGAAGTGCGCCGCTCTTCTTCTGAGCTTCCCCCTTTTCCAAGGGAAGAGTCTGATCTTTAAGATAAGCCACGATGGGCTACATCCAAGGATAGGTCTCCTCAATTTGATTCATCATTCCACTCGTATTGGTGGAGGGTCCGGAGAGATGCTCATGTACGCCAACGTGTAGTTCGGAACTCTTGCTACTGGCTAGCTTTGCAAGTACATTGGCAAAAGCATTTTCAGATCAAGGGACCTGTATGAGTTCAAACTTTTCGAATGAAGGGATGAAGCTCATCACCAATTCCAAGTATGCTGCCATGGATTTGTCCCTGGCTGACAAGTTATCGTGAACCTGTCTGACTACCAATTGTGAGTCACTGTTGATAATGAGCCTCTTCACATGCATCTCTTTTGCCAATCTGAAGCCGACTATAAGGGCTTCGTATTCAGCTACACTGTTTGTGGCTCTGAAGTAAAACCTTATAGTGGAGGAAAGCATGTGTCCTTCTGGACTGATTAGAATGATTTCGGCTCAGGATCCTGATTCTCCTGAGGATCCATCAACCGAGGGGTTCCACGTTTGAGGTTCTTTAGGTTCCATCTTCTCTTCTACCTCTAGGACGGGGTGAATTCAGCTACGAAGTATGCTATGGCTTGCCCTTTGATAGCTGCCCTAGGTTTGAAAGTAATGCTGAATTCACTAAGTTCCACAGCCCATTTGAGTAGTCTCCCTGAAGTGTCAGGCTTTTATAGTACTTGCTTGAGGGGATAATTTGTCAATACGTGGATGCTGTGTACTTGGGAATAGGGCTCAGTTTCCTTGAAGCAGTTACTAAGGAAAATGCCAACTTTTCCAAGCTTGGATACCTTGTCTCTGCTGCTATGAGTGCCTTACTGGCATAATAAATAGATAGTTGATGGCCATCTTCCTCCCTTGTGAGAACTGAGCTGAGTGCCACGGTAGTTATTGCTAAGTATAGGTACAATATTTCATGATCCTTCGATTTGGAGAGTAGAGGCACCTCTCCCATTTCCCTCTTCAGCTCTTGCAAAGCAGATTTGCATTCTTCTGTCCATTTCTTCCCTCCTTTGAGAATTTTGAAGAATGGTAATCATTTGTCTGTTGCTTTAGAAATGAACCGGTTTAGGGCTGCAACTCTTCCAGTGAGGCTCTGCACTTCTTTTGGTTTCCGGGGTGACCTCGTTTCTATCAAAACCTTTACCTTTTCAGGATTAGCTTCAACGCCTCTATGGTTAACTATGTAACCTAAGAACTTCCCCGACGATACTTCGAAAGCACATTTTAAGGGGTTGAGTTTTATCTGATATTTCCGCAGAATTTGGAATGTTTCCATCAAATGGGCAATAAGATCATTCGCTTTCAGACTTTTTACTAGCATATAGTCTACGTAACCTTCCATGGTGCTTCCTATAAGATTGGCAAACATTTTGTTTACAAGCCTTTGTTAGGTGGCTCCTGTGTTTTTCAACCCAAAAGGTATAGCTTTGTAACAATAGAGCCTTTTATCCGTGATGAAAGAAGTATGTTCTTTATCCGCTGGGAACATGTGGATTTGGTTATATCCGGAGTAGGCATCCATGAAGTTAAGTAACTCATGCCCAGCAGTTGAATCCACCAATTGGTCTATTATTGGGGGAAGCTGCATTTAGGACATGCTTGGTTCAGATTTGAAAAATCAATGCAGACCCTCCATTTCCCATTGGGTTTTTTTACCAATAGTGGGTTGGATATCCACTTCGGATAGAGAGACTCTCTTATGAACCCATTGTCAATCAGTTTTCTAACCTTATCTTTCAAGGCCTCGTATTTGTCAGAATTGAGGGATCTTATTTTCTGCTTATGTGCCACGACTTTGGGATCTATGTTCAGGTGGTGGCAACTGATCCTGGAATCAATGCTTATCATGTTGTTGTGTTTCCAAGCAAAGACATCAAGGTTTTGGAGTAAGAAGTTTTTCAATTCCTCCTTCTTTTCAGGTAGTAAGTTACTTCCTACCTGTAGATGTTTAGAGGGATCCATATGGTCGATTGCAAAGGCCTCCAATTCTTCCCTAGGTGCCGTCTGAGGTTCACAATCAATTATGCAGGGGTCCAACTCTTCTAGGCTGACTGCTTCTTCAGCAGGCGTTCCTTCTTCAGGTGCCTCAATCATAATAACGTCTTCTCCTTGTTCAAGAGAATCTCCTTGTTCAGGAAGGTCGTTTGTAATAGCATTGGTAATGATGGTATTAACAACCTTTGGTTCTGCTTTTCTTAGGAAATTTGAGTAGCATTCCCTAACTCCTCGTTAGTCTCCCAAACCGTAGCAATGCCATTCCCAACTGGGAACTTCATGCATATGATGGATGGAGGTAACTGCCCATAACTCCTTCAGGGCCACTAGGAATTCTATGAAATGACGGGCAATTAGAGGCTCGGTTCCCAGCTCTATTCCTAGAGTAATTTTGCCTCTTGGGATAATACTATCTCCAGTAAATCTGTATAAAGGGGAGCTCATTGGAGTCAATTCGTGATCGACTGTCATTTTATCGAAGGTAGTCCCGATGATAATGTTGACTAAACTTCCATTATCCACTAACATTCTTTTGAGGCCATTCCGGGCTACAACGACCTTTACCACTAGGGCATCACAATGTGGGTAATGTACTCCCGTCATATCTTCCTAGCTGAAAATGATTAGTCGGATCGTTCTCCCAGCTGTGGAGTGGTCAACTATGTAGCTCATCACGGGAGGGTCGCTTACTTCTCTTGCTAGTTATTTTGTAAGTTCTTGGAATCCCCCCCAACATGGGTACCTCTAATGATTGTATCAATTTCTCTGATGGGCTCTGGTTCAATATTTTGCGGAGGACTTCGTCTTTGTCTTTGGCCCTCTCTAGGCCTTTCGACGTCATTTTCTCTTTCTTTGAAAGATTGCTGCGGTTGGATCGATGTTTTTTGTTAGCCATGGGTTGCTGATTTGGCCTGTATGGCACATTCATTTGAAGGCGTCTCCCTCAATCTTGGGCTAGGGAATGCCTTGCGGAATTCCAATAATTCTCTGTTCGATGACCATGAGATTGATGATATACGCAATAATTAGGTACTTCATTCATATTTCTGGGTTCGGCACCTCGGCCCCTACCTCGCCCCCTAGAAGGTTGTCTGGGATAATTATGGTGCGTGTTAGAGCCGGGGTAGACCTCTTCGCAAGCTAATGTCAGTACGGCGTTGAATGTTGCTGTAGCTAATTCTTGCCCATGATTCAATGGTGCTTGATGGTCCATTAAATGTGATGTGGGACCTCTTCCCCTTTGCATTTGTGGAGGTAGCAGACCCTGGCTGGCTCTATTCCTATGATCTCTCAATTCTTCATTGAGGATCTCAAGCCTTATTATTTCCAAGAGGGCGTCATAGGTTACAGGGTCTTTATTTTGATCATCCCTCCAAAAGAGAGAGTTCATATCCAGTTCTCCTCGTAGGGCAGTTAGTGCCTCTCTATCCGTGACTTATACAAAATAAGTCATCTCATCGGTAAAACGGGACAGAAAGTTTTTTAGCGATTCACCTTGTTGTTGTCGCATATCTTGCAACCACTGAATAGTTCTTTCTCCTTCCTTGCTCGTAGTGAAGCGTTTCAAAAACGCCTTCTTAAGGTTGGGCCAACTACAGATGCTTCCTTCTGGTAACCTTGAATACCATATTTCAGCCCCTCCACTTAAAGTTAAGTGAAAGACTCTACATTTCATAGCTGGCGTGGCTCCCTTCAGGTTCATGTGAGTTTTGAAACTGTTGATATGCTTTGTTGGGTCTCCTCTTCCATCATACTTAGGAATTTTAGGGAGACTAAAATGGTTTAGCATGGGTGCATTCTTTATAGCCTCTGAGAAAGGCGAATGATCATCATTATTAAGGTTATAAGATCTTTTGGGCTCGTCCCAGTCTTCTTCCTCCCCCTGATAGGCTTGGGAGGAGGATGGGATGGTATCGCTTCGTTTCTTGCTTGAGCTCTCCATTCACATCTGTTTTTAGGGGGGCAGACCTGGGGTTCCTCCTGAAGGATAGGTTGTTGTTTCTCCTATTGATGTGGCTCGTGTTGCCTATTTCTAGGCTCTGGAGGGACATGATATGCCTGCCTATTTCTAGGCATCTGGGAAGGATAGTTCTGCCTATTTCTAAGCAATTTCGGACCGATCTTATCGAATACGCTAACCAAACTTTGCGGTTCATTATCAGGATCGTCGTTTGGAGGGAATTTAAATGGCGTTTCGTAAGGTCTCTCTGAAGCATGATTAATTGAGGTGCCCATTTCCACCTCTCTTATTTGTGAGGTCCCTATTTTGCCATGAGAGTGTCTTGCCATCTGACTTTGGACTTCCTCTTCTCCCTGGCTATATTCTTGAAGATCTGGGCATTCATTGCCCAGGACTGCATGTGGAGGGACGTGAAATCTTCCCTACCCTTGTATGTTTAGCAACATTTCTTGCATGACTAAGTTTTGCTAGGTTATGTTTCTCATGTTGGCTGCCATTGTAGCCATCTCCCTAGTAAGCCTGGCTGCAATTCTCCCCCCACCTCTCGATCCACCACGCCTTTGTGTTGGGAGGCGTGGGCGTGAGGTCGGAATAGCTTGAGAGGGTTCCCCTTATTCAGGGTATTTCCTTGTCCTTCTAGGCTCATTTTCATCATTCGAACTCATCTTTTCAATGCTTTCGGCACTAGTAGTTTTCTTCGCTTTCAAGGTACTTTTAGATTTCCCTTCTTTCTTCTTCAAGGATTTCAATTTTTTCAACCGAACTTTCCTCGATTTGTCAATGCTTTTTTCACGTGTTTTTGTGGTTTGCTGCTAAGTTTCCCACAGACGGTACCAATCTTTCTAACTCATCTTTGAAATCGAAGTGTGATAAAAAAACAAAGGAGATGAGACTGTTTCTAGGGGTAAAAATGAATTACCGAAGGAAAGGGAAGAAAATGCTAGCAAGAAAATGGAATCTCATCCATTAAGAAGTCGAGATATCAAATGCTTTAGGTGTTTGGGGTCGGAGAACATCGCTTCTCCATGTCCAAATAAAATAGCGATGCTTTTTTGAGATAATGGAGAGGTGGTGAGTGAAAGCGAAAGTGATTATGAAGGCATGCTGGAATTGGAGGAAGCTAGTGATGAAGGTATAGTGGAATACGCTGTTGACGAGCTATTAGTCACGATACGAGCTCTTAACACTCAAATCAAGTAGCAAAGAGAAAATATTTTCCATACTTGATGCCACATCAAGAATAAGGTATGTAGTATGATCATTGATGGTGAGAGTTGTACAAATAAAGCTAGCACTAATATGGTGAAAAACTTGGGATTAACTATGCTTAAACACCCTAAGTCCTATAGGTTACAGTGGTTGAATGAATGTGGGGAAGTTAAGGTGAATATAAAGGAGTTGACAAATTTTTCAATTAGTAGTTATCATGACGAAGTATTGTGTAACGTAGTACCTATGCATGTAGGTCATCTCTTGTTGGGAAGACCATGTTAATATGATGGGAAGGTAATACTTGATGGTATAAAAATAGGTACAACTTTTTCAAGTGTGAAAAGTCTATTACACTTGCACCATTAACACCGACACAAGTGTATGAAGATCAAATCAAACTGAAAAATGAAGAAGAAAAGAGATGGAAAGTGTTAGAGAAAAAGAGAGAAAACAATGAATTGGCAAATAAGAGAGAAAATAGTAAGGTGGCTTAAAGAGAAAAGAGCCACATGAGAAAAAAGAAGATGAGTATTCTGAGAGGAGAGATAAACAGAGAGAAAATTTATTTACAAAAGGGGATGAGTTAAAAAGAGCGATAATGGAGAGACGACAAATGATTTTGTTGGTGTACAAGGAACCACTCCTCAATTTGGAGGAATCTAATCTATCATTCCCTAGCTTGGCTATTTCTTTATTGTAGGAATTTGGAGATTTATTCCCAAAGGACGTGATTAGTGGGTTGTCACCCAATCGAGGCATTGAACACCAAATTGACTTCGTACCCGGCAATCATTCCAAACTGACCAGCTTACCGAAGTAATCTCGAGTAGACAAAGGAACTTCAAAGGCAAATGGAGGAGTTGATGAGCAAAGGGTATATGAGAGAGAGCATGAGTCCATGTGTCATGCCAGTTCTAATTGTGCCAAAGAAGGATGGAACTTAGAGAATGTACATAGATTGCAGGGCCATCAATAACATAACAGTAAAGTATCATCATCATATTCCTAGGTTAGATGATATGTTGGACGAATTATTTGGTGCATGCATATTTAGCAAAATTGATCTTAAGAGTTATTACCATCAAATTCGAATGAGGGAAGGTGGTGAATGGAAAGCCGCAATTAAAATTAAATATGACTTTTATGAATGGTTGGTCATGCTGTTTGGACTCACTAATGCACTGAGCACTTTTATGCGTTTAATGAACCATGTTTTGTGTGCATTTATAAGCAAGTTTGTTGTGGATTACTTTGATGACATTTTAATCAACAGTAAGGACCTCAATGAACATATTGAACATTTACAACGTGTGCTAGTAGTTTTAAAAAAAGAACAATTTTTTGCTAACTTTAAAAAATGTACATTTTGCATGGAAAATGTTGTGTTTCTTGGATATGTGGTTAGTACTGAGAGAATTAAGGTAGATGAAGAGAAAATAAAACATATTAAAGGATGGCCACACCTAAAAGTATAACTAGTGTAAAAAATTTTCATGGTTTGACTAGTTTCTATAGGCAATTTGTAAGGGATTTTAGTACACTTGCCATACCACTCACTTAAGTTGTTAAAAAGGGCTTAGGTTTTAAATTGGGCGATGAACAAGAGCATGTATTCAACACTATTAAGGATACGTTGTGTGAAGCACCGGTTTTAGCACTACCTAATTTTGACAAGACTTTCAAGATCGAGTGTGATGCATTAGGTATAGTCATTGGAACAGTTTTGAAGCAGGATAGGAGACTAATAGCTTATTTCAGTGAAAAGTTAAGTGGAGCAGCGCTCAACTATCCTACATATGATAATGAGTTTTTTCACTTGTTCGACCTTTGGAGACATGACATCATTACCTATAGCCAAAGAAGTTCGTGATTCACACTAATCACGAGTCATTGAAGCATTTGCATGGTTAAAGTAAGCTGAGCAAAAGGCATGCCAGATGGATGAAATTTTTTGAGACATTTTCCTATGTTATCTGGTACAAACAAGGTAAGGAAAATGTAGTGGCGAATTCGTTGTCCCGAAGGTACTTCTTGCTTCTTTAAGTGCGAAGTTACTTGGTTTTAAGTACATTAAGGACATGTATGTGAGTGATTTAGATTTTTTAGCATATATAGATCATGTAATAATAGTGTGGTAGATAAATTCTTTAAGTATGAGGGTTATTTGTTTCGGTAAAATAAATTATGTATTCCTAATTGTTCCATGCGTGAATTGGTGGTTAGAGAAGCATACAGTGGGGGACTAATGGGTCACTTTGGGGCTGCAAAGACTTTAGAGATATTATGAGAACATCTTTATTGGCCTAAAATAAGGATCGATGTATAATGAACTTGTGATCATTGCATAACTTGTAAACATGCTAAGTCTAAGGTTCTATCCCACGGATTGTATAATCCTTTACCTGTTCCTAGTGAACATTGGGTTGATATCTCCATGAATTTTGTTTTAGGTTTACTTGGGACTAAAACGTGTCGGGATTCAATATTTGTAGTTTGATAGGTTTTCTAAGATGGCGCATTTGGTTCTATGTCATAAAACCGATGATGCCACTAACATAGCTGATTTATTCTTTAAAGAAATAATGTGTTTACATGAGGTCCTTAAGAGTATAGTGTTGGATAGAGATATTAAATTTCTTAGTCACTTTTGGCGGGTTTTGCATGGTAATTTAGTCACAAAATTATTGTTTTCTACTACATGTCACCCACAAATTGATGGGCAAACCGAAGTAGTCAATAGGACTATGATTCAATTGTTGCACACGGTGGTTAATAATAATTTGAAAAGTTAGGAAAAATGCTTACCTTTCGTTGAGTTTGCATATAATAGGGTTATATATTCTACTACTTTATGTTCATCGTTTGAAATTGTTTATAATTTTAATCCACTAATACCATTGAATTTAATTCTTTTACCAGTGAATAACGTTGTAGTTTAGATGGGAAAAAGAAGGTCGGGATGGTGAAGTCACTCCATAAGAAGGTGAGATTGCAAATTGAAATAAAAAATAAGCATTATGCGTCACAAGCTAACAAGGGCTGGAAGAGCGTTTTATTTGAACCCGGTGATTGGGTTTATGTACATTTGAGAAAGGAGCACTTTCCAGAGCAAATAAAATAAAAGTTGTAGCCACATGGAGATGGACCGTTTCAGGTTCTCGAATAAATCCACGATAATGCATACAAGCTGGATCTTCGTGGTGAGTATAATGTTTCGGCTAATTTTAATGTATCTGATCTCTCTCTCTCTCTCTCTCTCTTTGATGCAGGTACGAATTCAAGGACAAATCATTTTGAAGTAGAAGGGATGATGTGAGCACGGGATCAAGCACATCAAAGTCAAGCCTGAGAAAGGATCCATTGATTATCGATGGAGGTCCGATGACACGTTCGAAAATAAAGCGGGTAAAAGAGGCGATGAGATTGCTTGTTCGAGCTACGGTGGATGAAATGTTGAAGTTAACAAGCTAATGAACAACTTTCATGAAGGATCGATAGCAGAAACCGATTGGAGCATCGTGTTGCAAGCAACGAAAAAAATGAGTTGAGAAGCTCAACTATGCGACGCATAGTTGAGATGGCATGCAATCACATACCTTTATACCGAGATCAAATGGGGGCTTTTCATTTGATTTATGTGACCACATAGAGTTACACTATGTGGCTGCATAGTTCATTTTTGTCATAATTTTTTTTCAAATTTCGCGTAATCTTCTATTTAAGTTAAAACTCTATTTTGTAATATCTTTTTCTATTTTTTTTTGGCTTAATTCCATTTTTATCTAGGTTTTATGGGTTCCCTATAAATATGATTCATTATTTTCATTGTAACAAACAACATTTTTATTGAGATTATTGAAAGGTAAATTTGCTTTCGAATTCTTGTTCTTCGTTGGACAAATCACGAACTTATCAAGATTCTTCTTGTGGCATTCAAATTAATTGGGTGAGATTCTCATATATTCAATCAAAAGGGTGAACATATCGTTTGCATATTGTTGGTTATTTGATTCGTTATTTTCGAATCAAATTCAAAACTTTGAATACTTTGGCTTTCCTGTGTTCAATTTCAATCTAATCGTGGGTTTCATAGTTTTTCTCTATGTGGGTTCACGTCATATAACTAAAGAAGTTATCAACACAGACATATATACATTTTACTACTGAGATTTTCTGTCCAACTTCGCCACATCAAGTCTATAGTTTAGGTGTGTCCCAATCATTTGTTCCCCAAGTCTATAGAGTTAACTTTTGAGACATTGCATAAAAATTTCAAATTCAAGTAGATAACATTTATCATTGGACCTGATACCACGTAAGATTCAACTACCATCATTTTTTCGAACTTTGCATGATCTTTTTGTGAACATGACCATAAAATCATCATCACAAAATTGGCTTATACTAATCCAATTGGATTTCAAGTCAGCATTAAATAAGTTAGTTTAGCTTTCAAATCAGCAACAAATAAGACATCCTTTAATAGAGAGACCATCAATCACAATGGTACCAAAACCTTCAATTTTACTTTTAGCCCCATCTCGAAAAGTAACTAGATCATATGCATGACTCTTATAGTTGGTTAGAATGAAATGATTACCAGTCATGTCTTTGGATCAGTTACTGGCAACATACCAAGTTTTGGGAAAAATGGACTTATATGCTATATTGACAACATAACAAGTAAAATCACTCTTTCTTACCCAAACTTGCCTTATTAGGATTGTGTTTTAAAGTACCAGCAAGTAAGCTAACTCTTTTTGTGACATGTTTCTTATAAGACAAATAGTAAAGCAAGTTATGTCCATACTTATCGCAAAAACTACATCTAACAGTGTACTGTTTTTACCTTTCTGATTTTGGAAGTGAGACATTACTTATTTTCCTAATGGCTTGATCTAAATCAAGTGTTTGGAATCAGTCAAAATTTGCTCGTATGAATAAGACACTGCTATGATGTTGATGTCTGAGATTTTTTCTACTTGCTTAACTGTAGCTTCAGAGGTTTAACCCGTTGATCTATCATATCATATTTCTTTGAAAAACTTCAGTTGATTGAAATTCTTCTCCTTTCCTTTTCATTTATAACCCAGGCCCTCTTTGATGCTTGATATTCTACTATAATTGAGGATTTCAATTAGGCACACGAATCCGATGATAAGTTGTTTGACTCTTTCCTTGGTATGATTTAGTTCAAGGAGCTATACGACTTGATTTTCCTTCTCTATGAAGATTTTGGTGAGAGTTTCTTTTTTAGTAACAATTACGATTCTTTCAATGAACTTTACCATAGCATGGAGAGTGATATTTCTTTCTTATTCAATTTCTAGCCTTTCTTTCAAGATTGTGCATTTTGAACATATGCTAATTAATTTGGCTTTATCTCTAACCCATGAGTTTGTACCTACAAGCAACAACTGCAACGAGTTAGAATCGGACTTTAGGTTGATAATGAACAAGTTTACCTAATTCTCATTAGTTCTGTCATCCTCATCTAGGTTTGATTTTATGTCCCATGTTCACTCCATGCGATGTTAATTGTTTTCTTGTACATGTACATTGACAGTAAACAAGTTTACTTGATTACTCATGGCATTGGATACGGTTTTGAGTTCTTTCCATGGATGTAGATGGATTTTTCCTTGAGTTGTTAAGAATTTTTGGCCTTAAAGGCAACTTCAGATCCTTTTTCTTTCTTTCTCCTATAGAGATGCAACTCTTAAGTCATCAAATAACCCACCAACTCTTCGACATTTATGCTTTCAATGTTTTTACTTTTCTATATGACAGTTACTTTGGAGTGAAATCTATCAGAAGTGATCTAAAAATCTTCTTCATTATCCTGCTCTCTGAATACTTCTTCCCAAAGTGTGTATTGAGTTGGTGATGTTACTAAAATTCGCGTAAAATTCCTTGAATTGTTCATCTTTCCTCATTATTAGTTGTTCAAAGTCTAGGGTGAGCATTTGAAGTTTGGATGACTTCAAAATAGATGTTCCTTTATAAGCAACTTATAGTATAAACCAAGCTTCTTCGGCCACCTCGCATGTAGAAATCAAACAAAAGTTATTAGAATCCACAAAAGAGAAAATAACGTTTAAATCTTCTAAATTCCAATTAGCATTGCCAAAATCCGTAGTTGTCCACTCTTCATCCTTTTTCGATCTCTATTTTTTTCTCATTTTCAGTCACATTTTCTATTTTATATCCATAGACAATAAAGTGGCAAGATTTGTCATCCAAGGATTGAAAATAAACTAACATCCTAATTTTCCAATAGGGGTAGTTAGTCTCGCATGGGACATGAGGTCTAAAAAATTCTCCATCAATAGTTAGGTTTATCCTAGATCTCACTACTTAAAAGTAAACCTGCTCTATTATCAAGTGTAAATTCTAAATTATAGGTAAATTAAAAATTAATTTTAATTATACTATTGAAACACTTAGCAATCAGTCAAAACATCATATATAAGTTTCAACAGTTCTGACTACAATATGCAGGTTAAATCTGTGTTCGATCAGTGACATACATAACTTTTAGTTAAAAAATGACACTTTCTTAATAAAATAAAATGACATAGTACGTCACTTTTTTTATTAAAAAGTCTCGCTTAATTTTATATTGTATGTTTTTTTTCACTTTTAAAACACGTTTTAAATGATTTTTCAAAAGATCCCTAATTTTAAGGGTATTTTGTAAGTTTCTTTAAAAACAAAATAAAAATAACCACCTGGTCCATAATCTGGTCCAAGCCTTCAATTTCAATTTTGTACATGTCCATCCTAATGTAAATGTGTCCATTAGGTCCAATTAGAAAATCAGCAGTCAAAAATATTCTCTTCATTGGTCCAAACATCACGACTCGGCCCAAAAATAGAATTTGTGAAGAAAACCTAGCAGCTCAGTGTTCATTCATCGCCTTTACATGACCATCCCACCACCATATCCCCACTGTCATCAGAACTCGCGCTCACACTGTGTCGCCCAAGGTGTCGTCATAGTCTCTAAAAGAAGGCAATGCAATGCCCAAAAAATGGGTGACCGTGGCAGCAATAATGTACTACAATCGCAACACTGAAAGCTGGTTGTCACTACAGCGCGACCCTAACAACACCACCAATGTGTCGCAGCTGTAACGCCTCACTTTGAAGATGATGAAGGACAATCCTCTTTTCAATTTTCATTAGAGGAGGATATTTTTTTTCTCGGAATTGGTGGAATTAGATCGGAATCGAATAGAACTGGTTGGTTCAATTCCAGGACCAGTTCATTTAAAACCGATCGGTTCCTATTGGGTTCTTGAGCTTAACAACCAATAGTGAATTCGGTTCTCCCTAATTTCTCTTTTTGTTAGTATATTATATAAATATGCATTAGATATTTGCACATTAAACTCTAAAATTATCTTACGCCAAAATTGCAGTTTTCATACACTTTTTTTTTCTTTTATAGTAAAACTTAATGGGTAATCAACAATAATCTAAATAATTTTATAAATACTTTTCTAAATTCATAGATTTAATGCAACCCCAATAGGAAAAAGTGTATTTTTAGTTCAATCTTTAGTAATAACTCAAATTTCTCATTATTTTCAAAATAGTCGTCCATCAGATTCAAGATCTTCTCCTTGAAGATAATTTGATTATAAATACTAAATACATTTTTTAATATCTAATGTTATATGAATATTCTCAAAATTAATTTTTGATCCAGTTTCAAAATTTTTATTGTGTTTAATAATTTATCATTTTTTAGCCCTTATTAATTAATCTTGTGCCTTGGAGTGTATTTTTGTTTCTCCCTTATTTAATTAATTTATATATTATTAAATTACAAGAATGATAAGTGATTTTAATATCTACTTTGAATTTGACAAGTGGTTTAATACTTTATTTTTCTAAAAAAAATTAATATAAAGAATCGAATCGGACTAAACATTCCAGTTCAGTTCTGTTCGGTTCGATCAAGTTCTATATAGAACCGATAGTTTCATTTTTAAGATTCTTATTAGTAATCAATTCGATTCGGTTCCTTGGCAAAACCAAGTTGCACCTACACTTAATTTTATAAATAATTTCAATTATAAAAATTAAATCATGTGCTATCACAATTAAATTTAAATCAAAAGGGAGATTTTGGAGTTCTAATCCACCCCTTTTGTTACAAAACTCTATGAACAAATCACCAAAACAATCTAAGGCCATGAACTTTGATTAAAAAAACATCATTCATCCAAATAATAACATAGAAATCAAATAGTTCTATCAATACTTTTGCCAAAATGCAAAGTAAGAATTTCGACATCGATTAAACAATCAAAAGATCAAGCTCTTATGCCATTTATTGGAATTCAATTTAAATGAACCACCATATATTAATATGGGATACTAAATAAATCAAAAATTGGATCGATCGTCAATGGGTAGCGAATGAAATTCTATAATTTGTATTTAATCTAAACAAATACATACATACATACATACATACATACATACACACACACACACACACACACACACACACACACACACACATATATATATATATATATATATATGTATGTATGTATATTTGGGACATTACCACCATTGATGCTTGCTTTAAACCTCTTGCAATCAACGTAGTCTCGTACCTACTAATCTTTTTTGATGTTTTTCGGGAATATAAAAACTGTAACCTTTTTCTCTATTTTCTAGTTTGTGGACTAATGAACGAATAATTTTAATCCAATCAAATGCGGAAAAATTCACATTATTATATACATAGAAAACATGTAATAAAAATAAATAGAAAATAGAAAAGGAAACATTCATTTTTTCTTTTTTCATTATTTTTCATTTATTTCATCATTTTCAATTTTTAAAAGATATGGAATTTTTCCAGACAATATGGTTGTGGAGATTAATTACAATACTTTTGATATTTAAAATATCATGTAGTCTGTCTATATCAATTCTAAATATTTAATTGTGTAGTCCTCTTTAAATTATATAATTTAACTCAACTCTTATTTTGAAGCCACCAAAGGGACACGATCAGAAAACAAATTGATTTAAGCTCCAATAAATTAATTCTTGTATCACTCAATTCTTGATTGTTCAAGATTAATTAATTAGTTTCAACTATTTTCACTAAGGTCGAAATTGCATTCTTAAATTAATTAAAACAATCAGAACTTTTCAATAATTAATCCCTCTTGACATGCGTTAACAATTCGCCACCCTTCAATCGTTTTTGAAATAATTATAAGTGACTTATTTTTTTTTCATCAATCAATCACTTTTAATTATAATATCACAAGTTCCATTTTTCACTTGTACAACTTATTGTTTTCGCATCAAAATTATGAGTTTCAACAATCTTATTGTTAAACTACTGAACTAAGATTAAATTGCTCATTTAGAAAAGTACTTGTGCCAATGTTCCTGTAAAATAGGTGACGAATTCCATGTTGTGAAAGTATGTTCATTAATTAGTTCATTCTAATTCTCGAATTAACGAGATATTAATTATGATATTAATCTCACTCTTTGTTATAATCTCAAAGAACTCGAATTAATAATTAATGTTTATAATCCATTCAGGATTTAGACATACTTTTGACTATCAATTATGTTTGGTCATCACAGTATTAAAATTAATTATTAGCATCTATTTTGTGGAGATTAAAATTAAATATTAATAGATTTTGATAAAATTGATAAAATATGTGGTTGTTAAAATATGGGTCCGTTGAGATGTATGGTTAAAAAAAATTGTTAAATATAATTTAAATAAAAATCTCGTCTTTATTATGCAGGAGCTACATAAAGACAATATGACCTTATCAAAATAAAGTGTTCGACTTTATTTATTGGTCGCAAACAATTAATTTTGATTATTTTATAAATTAAATTTATATATACACCTTAAGTACTCAACTTATAATAATATTTGCAAGCAAGATACATTTTATCATTGACTCAAATATAAAAAGAATTAAACTATATACACACTTACTTCACACCATGGATGTCATTCTCTCCTATGTGGCACAATCTAGATAGTGGATAGTGATGTGAAAACGTGTTAGAAAAATCAAAAACTGTGATTGTGCCATATGTATAATCGATTTCATTCAACGTTTGATTCAAGGAACTGTTGATGCAGACATCACGATTTATGTTATTGTTGATTTTTATTAACTACGTTTTTTATTATTATTAGCCTTGTAGTAGTGGGTTAGCCCAATCCCGTCAAGTTTTTACTTTTTATTGAATTTTTCATAGTAGTTAAAATAGTTGATGAATATGATGAAATGAAATGGCATTGCTTGGAGCAATCGTTTCTTCCCATCCCTTTTCCCTTGAATTTCTGTTTATTCTCCGACTTTTTCTCGTGTTCTCTCTGGTTTCTCTCTCCTTGTCTTTCTGCCTTCTCATTTGTCCTGCTTCAAATTTCGTATTAGAGCTAAATCTGGATTCAATAATCAAATTGAACGACTTCACAGCACCTTCACCAATCTGCAATCGATTTTTTTCTGCTACGCACCCACAACCATGACTGCACATTGCAACGCCTGCAACCTCCAACAATCTGCTCGCTGAACAACTCAATCCGCTACAGCAAGAAAAAAACCCCCCGCCTATGCATCGTAACTTCATCACCAACAATAGCTGTAGAATTATTTCCCGCAACAACCATAGACCAATACCAAATCCATAACCAAAGTCGCTCCCATACCTCACTAGAAATCATACACATAGCTGTTACTTGTCAATCGTCAACACCTGCTCCTTCTCGGACTCGGGTCACTCGCGCGCCGCCACCAACAGCCAACAAAAAAAACCTCACCGGAAGATTGCCTCGAGCTCCAGTCTTCAAGAAACCTCATCGGAAGTTAGCTTCAAGTTGATGTAGAGGTCACCACAGCGCTTCCGCAGCTAAGAGGTCGAAGGCACATGTCGATTACCACAATTTCCCCTTTTGGACCTTTGATTCTATTTTGTTATTTTAGGTCTTAGTTAATAGCCTAATCATTGAATTTGATCCTCCGTTTCGATTTTGTTTAGTGTCATTTATCTGGTAATTGGGCCTTGGTTTGGGCCGCTGCTTGTTATTTGTTTTAGTTTTCAATTTAGGCCCCTGCTTGTTAATTTGTTTTAGATTTAAATTTGGGCCCTACTTGTTCAGTTGTTCTAGTAAAAAAAAGAGTTTGGCTTGTTATTTTTGTTGGGTCTCAGTGTGACATGTTATCCTTAAATTGTGGGTAGCTTTATTGGTACTTGGGCTCGATTTTGGCCCTATTTTTTGTAATTTACTTTTAGTAAAATAAATGTGAAAAAAATAGTGTGAGAAAAAAAGTGTGAAAAAAAGAGAGAGACGGAGAATTCTCCAACGTTAATTGCAGTGAATTTTTATTCTTGTTGTTTGACGATCGCTCAAACGACTCAGATGCCGCCTTGCCACCTTAACAGTGCCAAATGGAAAATCATGATTGGGGCATTGTTTGACTCTTTTGAGCATCGTGAGGTAATAATTTTGTTGTATTGAACATGTAATTTTATTTTAGTGTTTTGACTTGTTAATTTTAGGAATAAAAAAAAAAGAAAAAAAATGTTATGGCATGAATACCAAATGTTAGGAGTTCACTTGTTAACAAATGGAAGGAAACTTCTTCAATCTTCATTACCTTTTAATGAGCTCCTATCGTTACTTGAATATGCTAAATATTTTCTTTCCCAAGTGGACCAATTGCCCGCTGTTTTCATGCTCACATCTATTAATACACTTAGCACAACATTAGGCATTATAGCACCAGACCAGCTTTTGTGATGAGATAATACAAGATATTTTCCTTCAATTATATCATCATTTGCATTTCTCATGAGCACATCCATCAATTTGTATGCTACGTTAGTTAGGATACTAGATACTATGGCTAAGGTGAAGTATTGCCTTATCATTTTGGACCTAGATTGTGAATGTATGATAATTGACATGTTCCAATACTTTCTTGAAGCTTTAATCAAAAATCATTTAGGGAATGTCTTCACATCTATAGAGACTATCTTGACCTTTACATTGGAAGAAAGTGACAATATTGCGCTAGATTTGATTACCCCTTTTTTGGATAATGTTCAAAATAAACACAGGGAGGGTTCTCCTATTATTTAGTGTTGTGAAAAGACTTTATGAGAAGTGTGCTGACGCGACCAAACCATAATTGTCACAAGCTATAAAATCTTTAGAGGTTTGTTTAAATGATTATAGCGTAGTTCTTTCCTCCATTTTCACAGAATTCGAGAGTTGTGAACAGTGTATTGTGTCCCCTATTGTGGCCACATCTATAACTTATACACTTAACGATGACATAATTGAAAAGTTACCTAAAGTAATACCATTAAAGTCAAGCATTTCAAATATCCTAGATCTCATACCTACTAGGTTACATGACTTTCATGTTGAATTTGTTATAGTTTTCCCTCAATTACATGATATTCCACAGGTTGCCACATTATTTTCTAAAACCATTACTCAATTGCACACTCTTCCTATCGACATTATGTTGTTGTCCATTAATTATCGACATGCTTTGTTAGTTAATCATCTTGTTGACAATATTTTTTAAATTTCATGCCAAATCAAAAGGTCAAATCATTATCAATCATAAAATTTTTGAACTTACTTTCGAGGTGCAATACATGTTTGGCTATCCTATTGAAAATTACTGTACTTTATGCGCGTCTCTCTTATCTGTTTTCCTAAAAACGTGAAGAAAAAATTTTTGGATTAGGTGCAATATATGTTAGGGTACCTACTGAAAATTACTATACTTTATTGTATATTTCTCTTATCAGTTTTCTTAAAAATGTGAAGAAATGTTTTTTGGATCATTCACATAAAGATTTTTTATTTGACTAGCCATTTCACTTAAATAAAAGTTATATTTTCAATATACAATAATTGTTTACTAATCGGGGCCCATGCGAGCTTTTGATGTTACGATCATTTTTCTCTACAGGCCAGTCTGCGTGCTAGCTTATTATGCTTCTCATTATGCACAACCAAGTGAAAGTGTTGAAGATGAGTTGCATAAGTGTTGGTTATTCGGAATCCAGTATCGATATTTGATTAGATGTCTTCCTCCTTGGCCGGATCATATTCTTGAGAACAAGTTGCAATTTTTGTTACTATCCAGCATAAAGTTTTGATATTTGGTTCTTACGAAAAATCGTCTCCCGTTATAGAAGTTTATCCATTCGACAAGGTCGAGTTTTCTCTTATCTCGAGAGAGTTTATGCGGACATCATGATTTATGTTATTGTTCATTTTTATTAATTATGTTTTTTATTATTATTGGGCTTGCAGTAGTGGGTTGGCCCAAGGCCTTTATTTTTTACTATTTATTGAATTTTTCATAGTAGTCGGAATATTTGAGTGAATATGATGAAATGAAATGGCATTGCTTGGAACAATTGTTTTCTTTCCACCCCTTTTCCCTTGAATTTCAATTTCTTCTCCGGCTTCTTCTCCCATTCTCTCTAGTTTCTTCCTCCTTTTCTTGCTGCCCCCTCTTTTGTCCTGCATCAACTATACTAAACCCCCTACTCATGAAGTAGCTCCGTTTAGATTGCATTTCCATCGCATAAGAGTGTAAATAAAGATGTGAAAAATGATTGTGTTGAAACTTTATGAAACTTTAAACTTCATAAAAGTAGAAAACATAATTACTCTATTGCCAAGATCCTCAATATCAAATCACCGAGAAAAATTAATAATGCTAAACATACTTTAAGTCTTTGGGAATAATTCTTTAATATTGGATTTTGATTCATGACATTGAATCTTGATTATTGGCTCTTTTTGCTCTTGAGTTCTTGATCTTGATTTTGTCTTCTTACTCCATAATCTTGATTGTTTTATTTTTCAATTTAATTGCTTCAATCCTTCTTCTTGATTCTTGATTGTGGATTTTGGATCTTCCTACTAAAGGTGGCACAAATTCTTTGGCATGAGTGGTTTCCTTGACCTTTGGATCCTCTTATGCTCATTCTGTATCTGCTTCTTTATTTTGCTCAGATTTCTCCAATTGCTCCTCAACCGTTGTATGTACTTTTTCTTATATAGCAACTAGCCTCTTTCATTAATCTCTGGCAGTTGAACTCCACTGCGGATAATTATTACCTCAATATGTTCTTCATCCACAACATTCACTGCCATTACCCACTGTTTTGAGATTTGTCTTAGTGTCATTGGGCAATGCTCCTCGTAGTTTCTCTGAAAGTGCTTTTACTTTTTGCTCCATCTGAATTTCTAAGTTTCTTTATGCCAACTCCCTGAACTTGCAAAGTTTTATATGTTCTTTGCACGTGTTGGGTAGATATCTTCAGAAATTTAGTAACAAGATCTTTTAACGAAGATTTATTTTCTGTTTCCTGAAAACTTGGTGGTTTAATCAGTTGTTGCGAAATCTTTGCTCCCAAATTGTTGCTCCATTGAAAATTTGGATAATTCCTACATCCTAGGTAGTAAGTGTTAGGATTTTGATTGTATTGCTATCCTTAAAAATTTTGAGTATACTTGACATTCTCTACTTATTGAGGAAAAGGACTACCCACGGTGCGGTCAACACTCTCATGATTCACTCCACAATACTTGCATTTCGGTTCGACTGTTTGAGTTGAACTCATATTTTCCATATTTTATGTCAATGATGCCAACTGAGCTGATATTGTTGGCAAATAATCAACTTCATATACTCCAGCGAACTTATTTCCACTCTCCCCTTTCAGCAGACCAAAGTGCACTAGTAAATGCCAAGTCCTCCATGATTTGGTAGACCTGATCTACAAATTCTTTGTGATAGAACCTCGCATAGAAAGTCTACGTTAGCCTTGCTTATCGAATTCAAACTAATATAGAAGTACTGCACCTGAAGCCATTTCTGCAATCCGTGTTGTGGGTACTGGCAGAGTAAACCCTTGTATCGTTCTCAAGCCTCTGAATAACATTCTGAGTCTAGTTGTTGGAATGTGGTAATCGCGTCCCTCAACTTTGTAAACCCGCGAGTGCACAGTATCGTGGTCAAGTAATATAATGATGAATAGAGTGTCGAACCCACGATAACTATGTATTTGACCGAGTTAAAATTAATTGCAATTTTAATAGAATAGCAAACAATTTTTGTGATTTTGTTTTATACGAATACCTAAATTATCGATTAAACTAAAGAAAGTAAGTAAATATGTTTTACAAATATGTGAAATGCATTGTTATGATGTCGAATCCCCCTTATAATTCGATTTTAGTGTAACAATTAAGGTAACATTTTGAAATCATTCATATTAGTCAATCTTCCTAATTTAATTGAAAGTCGCTCTCGATAGCGATCAAATTATTCCCCTCATGTGACATCTCTATCTCTCGATAAAAGATGCAAACATATAAATGTATTAACAAGTGTTAGAACATCTATTGAAATCATATAAAGTGTAGAAATATATCTTTATCATTTGTCGAACCTTACAATGTTTATTATATTGTTCTTAAACCATATTGTCTCTCTCAATAACAATAAAATATACTAACAAATCAATTAGTTATCAAACAATTGAAAAGAACAATAAAAACGATAATAAACATCCACAAATCAAATCAAATTAAAGTCAGAATAATTAATTAAAAGCTAAAAATATCATAACAAGTGTTCATCTCATCCTAACAATGTATAAAGCTAGCATAATATATCAAAATTACAAGAAATTAGACTTAAGTGAAAAGACATAACCCGGATTTTCGATAAATTGAGAAGATTAAGATGAATCTTGAAATTTTGAATCTCTTCAATGGTTTCTTGATGAATCTCTACTTGCATCTTCTCTTCTTTGCCCAAAAATCAAGTTTGAATAGTCACTTGATTGAATTCTTACAAGTCCCCTTCATTTGATGATAATAATTGATGACTGTTGGAGTATAATATCTATATGAGAGGTCTCTTATATGTATTCTGATGTTAGGTATTTGTAGCAGTGGAAATCACGTCCAAATTTATTTCCAAAAGAGTTCCAATCGAAGGAAAATTGCCTTCGCATGCGGATTTTATTTTATTTTTTTGTCTCTGTAAAACAGTCAGTATTTTGGCCATAATCTTTCTTCCCGATATTCGATTGAAATGATTTAAAGTGCATTGGAAAACTAAACATGATCTCAATTTTCGGCTAAAAATCTGGAATACAACTTATGTGATTGGAAATTGATTTTGATAATATTTTGATTATATCCATTCATTTTAGAGTTCTAATTCTATCCAGTTGTCTCCTAGCGATCTTCAAAGTATCAATTTGTGGTCCGAATTAACTATTGAATATTTATAATTTGGTCCTCAAACTTTGAATTTTATCTTTTTCCTTGATTTTTCTTTTGTTTCTTTCAATTCATTGTTCAACAATTGAGTTTTGCCTATATATCTAGAGGTGGCAATCGAGTCGAGTGGCTCTTTGGCTCAGCCGTTTGGCTCGTGAGTTGCTCGGGCTCATCTTTTAACAAGCCCAAACTCGAGCGGAGCCTGCTCGACTCGTTTTTTAACAAGCGGCTCGTGGATTTTTTAAATTTTTTTAAGGTTTAAAAAATCGATCTCGTGAGCTGAGCTCGACCCACGAGTAACGAGCCGAGCAGAAGCTCAGCGGCGAGCATGGGCAGAGCAGGCTCGGTTCGGCCCATTGCCACCGCTATATATAACATAAAATATAAAAATTTAGGATATATTTTGTTAAAAGATCTATAAATATTAATATTTTCGACCCTGAATAAGTGTATAAAATACACTTATCACCAAATGTTATTATTATTTATGAACTTTATTTCTTTATACATGACAATAATCCGTTATTTAGAATTATTCATTTGCATGTCTTGATAAAAGTTGATTGATCAGTTCTTCTTCCATCAATCCATGCCATCTTTATTTTCTTGAAGAATGATTATAAAGTCATCCAAATTTGTTTTTCTCCTTTTTCTAGTGGATTTCCTTAATTGCCATTTGTTCTTAAGGATACTGAGTTTTTTTCTGGAACAATCTCTTGATTGTGTATATGGGAATTTATAATATTGTCATGATCCGAAATTGTTTATTAAATAAGATTTAGAGTAAGAATTTGTCCATAGTCATAATCATTGTCAATTACAACAGAAAAATATGCACATATTCTTTCTCCAAAACAAAATCATTAACTTTATAATATTATCTCTACCCACAAACTCTACATCCTCAAAGAATCGGACATTTTCTATTTCAAAAATTGACATAATAGTGGGATCTTTTAAAAAACTTTATAGCCCCTTAACAATTGCTTTACTTGGAACTTTGTTGAGAATTTAAGCTAAAGTCTTAGTGCTTCTACCTAGAGAGATTTTGATGTACTGTGGGATGATTCCAAATTACTCTAGTAATTTAGTAAAATGTCATGTACGTTATTCTCATGATCCATCATATCGTCATAGTATCCACCACCATGGTAAGATCTGACTTGTTAAATTCTTTTACTGAATTGATTTTACATGAGTCTTGTATGCCTTAACATGTCCAGTGTTTGGAATTTCTCATAGATGAGATATATGTAGCTATAGTGAGAAAAATTCGTCTATGACCACACTAAATTATTGCTGACCATTCCAAGAAATCGAAGTGAATGGCCTAAATTTTGTCTAAAAGACGATACCACAATGTGCCTTTTAAATTCAAATAATAATAACTACATTTTAATAGCATCAACTTTTATTGTTTTGTCATCGCCCTAAATAGATAAATCTTTCGGCATTAATTGACTTATGGCTATTCATGCAACCCCATATAGACAAACTTATGTGAGTAGTGGCACTAGAAGTTATCCATCAAATGTGTTTTAGTATTGAAACTAAATTAACCTAAAAATAAATCAAATTGAGAAGTGTACTTTTCTTTACATGCTAAGCGTGATATTTAGTACAGTCTCTCTTTATGTATTCTAGATTTTCACAAGAGGAATAGCCACATGATTAATCATTTTCAGGCTTTTATTATTCCTTCTGAACTAAACCAGATACAACTTTCTTAAATCCCTTTCGTGAAAGAATTCGGTTACCAGGCTTTCCTCATATCTCCGATCGATGGCCCGTTGCATTAATGCAGAGCGTTGCTCTTACTTTAACTATCCTTGTAGGTGTTTGCCAAGTGAGTACTTCTTGTTCTCTTTTGTTTTATACTTTCTTCTTCTTGCACACACTATGAAATGAACTCATCGAGAGTCAACTTTCCCTTTTGATATTTGGAATTGACCTCAAATTGACTAAATTATGCAAGAATAGAAATTAAAACTAAATGCATGAGCAAGTCATAAAACAACTCAAAACTTTAATGCTTTTAGTTTTGAAATTAGATGAGACATACATGATGTACTCCTTTATGTTTTCTTTAACATTATGCTTTGGTGAAATCAAGTTCTCCATACGCGTACTAGTTTTGACCTATCGCTTTTTGTAAAGCATTTTTTCAAAATTTTTAAAGAAATTCCTTGGCAGTAGATACCTCATCGGACACAACGCTCCTAAATGTTGATGGAATTCCACGCTTCATGATCATAAGATTTATGCGGCTTGAACTATTCCACTTATTCGAGTTCATTTTTATTAGTGGAACTTTTATCCGTAAGATTAGTGGTTTTTTCGGTCCTTAATGCAAGGTCTAGATTGATGCCGCAAAGAACGATACAAACGTTCTCTTTCCAGCCCTTAAATTTTAGTTTAAGCACATAAATTGAATTGATTATGGAAGATATTGTAGAAGTAGATGGATTAACCGGATAGAGAACTTAAACTTAAATAACATGTTCACGTAGGAATTCATATTAAACAATCAATAATTTCAAATAATGGTGAACCCCATCACAAAAGACCAAGCACAACATTGATAATTAGTCTTTGGATAGAAATATTAACTTGTAAGTGATACTCTTGGTGTAGTAATCAGATATTGACAATAAATCCGATCAATCATCAAGTCTATTTTTGGACCGGCTCAATTTCACATAATGGAAAACTTATAATTGTCACATATTTATAACCACATGTGTGTAAATAATTCAGTCAAATATTAACATTCATTTGGGCCGGTCAATATTCGCAGAAATTACATACACACAACCTTCTTAATATTCCAAATAAATTAATTTAGGCAAGAGATGTTACTTTGGTGACTTGTTGTTTCAATTAATCTATTTTAGAAAATTAATAATCCGAAAGAGAAATTAAATACCAATATTTGAAATTGATTGTTCCTTAATTCTTTTTTTTTTAATGAGAAATTGGGCGCTCCAGCGCTAGAATACCGGACCCACAACACTACCTATATGCCCAACGACTAGCTACAATTTGTGAACTAGGTAGGACCTTGAGAACGCATTGAAGCAGCCGTATACACTAAAATTAATACCATTGGAAAACTGATTGGAGAATATTCCCAAATTCTTAATCCATTAGGCCCCACCCAATGGACAATGTCATTATTTTCTTATAACTATTACATTGAGTCATTCAAACGGTCAATTCACATCCCAATAGGTTTACTTGATTCAAACCTGATAACCCACATTTATTCACTATGGCAAATTAATTCCCAAATCTAAGATATTTATTCTTTCCCAAAATTTTCAGTGTTTTGAATAAAATAAATTCTAGAATTTCAGAAAGGCTTGGTAATCTTGATCTATGAAACCTCAACCTTGAAAGAAAATTTATTTTAAAAACTCTAAAATTCTAAAATCAAAAATTCCTAAAATCTGAAATTTACAATTTAGGGCTGAAATTTGCATCCAAAAATTAGAAAAATTCAAAGTATGAATTTCAACTCTAAAATTCTTGATTCCCAATGGTTTAATATGGAGTAGGCTCTGATACTATTTGTTGAAATTTTATGAAATTTTAAACTTTATAAAACTAGAAAATGTAATTACACTATTACTAAGATCTTCTATGTCAAATCACAGAGAAAATTAATAATGCGGAACATATTTTAATTTTTTGAGAATAATTCTTTAACATTAGACTTTGATTCCAGATCTTGAATCTTGATTATTGTTTCTTTTTGCTTTTGAGTTCATGATCTTGATTTTGACTTCTTATTCCATAATCTTGATTGTCTTGTTTTTCAATTTAATTGCTTTGATCCTTCTTCTTTATTCTTGATTGTAATTCTTGATTCCTGATTCTTGACTGTGGATTTTCGATCTTCATCTTCAATATGGTTTCTCTTATGAGATGACACAAACAATGAGAAGTTGCATATGAATTGAGGACCATAGCCCTATTTATAGTTTTCATATTTATTTAACCCATCGTTGAATACAATTTTAATGTATCCGGTCTCTACATATATAATCCAACCTATATATTATTTATATACCCTAAATCCAACAATCTATTTTTTTATTAGATTACTTTAATTGGGCTCAACTTTAAAATGGTCTTATATACAATTAATTATATATGTAGGCCCACATGACAAATTAATAAACCCTACATGTAGCATAATTGAGTAATAAATACATTTATAAAAATATTTAAAAAATAGAAATTAATATTTATTTATCTGTGATGTAATTACGAATAATGTATTTGGACATATATCCAAACAATTCCCTCGTTGACAAGAATTTATCAAATTCTATTCCACCGATCATGGCATGAAAAACACATTTAGTCACCGAACTTAAGATACTAATCCATAGTTTCCCTTGGACATTTCCCATTTCTCATTCTATGATCTACTCACGCCAGTTGACCGCCATTGTTTGGTCGAAATATAGTGTTATTATTCTTTGTGGTGCTTATGTGTAGTGCTTTGGAGAACATACAAGATTAAATGGATACGAAATACATTGTTTCTTGTAGAGACGATAGGAAACAAATCAATAAACAGCAAAGACGTAGAAGACACAGAATTTATCCTGGTTCATATCACAATTTGTGATCCTACGTCCAGTCTTGGTGATGCTTTGCACTATGAATAAAAAAAAAACAGATTACAAGAGATGTTGATTACAACTTGGAACCAGAAAATTGAGGTTAACAAAGTTACAGTTCTATAAACAGGAATTTTCCTTAACTTCTTTATCTCTCCTGTTTTTCTCTTTTTCTTGAACTCTTCCTAAACGTCCTACTCCACTTTGTTAAATCTTGGTCATGATCTGTGTAAAACATGCTTGCATGCTTCTAACGGAAATTCAAATTGTAAAACTTACTTGAAACCACCAAACCGAGGTTAAATCACTTGCTTTTTGTTTGCTTGTCTCCTACATTGCTTTATACTCACTCCTTGGTCGGAAATTCAATCACAAAAGGAAGGAATTTGATAGCCACAATCCAAGAACCATTTTTGAGATGATATACTTCAGAAATCAAGCCACCACCCACATGTATTTTTTCTCTCTTGATTGTCATGCGAATTTTGTGTATGCGTATTTTTTTTATATTTTCTTTTTGTGGTGGAAGTTGTAAATGGGAGTTGTGGGTTGCAAGGAGTTAAGTTTCAAATTCAATTTTCTCAACTTTTCCCTCCAATAACACTCTCATATAATCCTGGTCGGGTCGGGTCGGGTCGGGTCACATGGGCGACCCATTTTCTTCCAACATCTCACGCTCTCACATGATGGGCTTGGCCGAATTCTAATATAATATCAATTATATTTATCTCAAAGTCTCTATTTCATACAGATAAATGGATCGTCCGACCAGTGAATTTAAGAGCACACAACACTATACACCTGTTAGTGATATATAGTAGCTCTAGAAGAGGAAATATATTTCTCGTTATACCCTCGACATATTTTGTAACACCGGATTGAGTATTTCTGATCCCTCAATTTATTTTAGAACATACTCAACCTTCCCATTTACATTGTATTCACAATTGTGTCACAAAACTCAAATTATTAATTCAATTGTCTAGCCGGTGAATACAAGCTGAGGTGTTAGATAAAATAGTCTTCATTTCTTACTGAATCCCTTCATTTCAAGTTAGCTGCTTTCCTAGACATATTCCATCAAACCGAATCAACCATAGTTATTGGCAACATGTTAAAGTAGCAACACTGAAATAAAATTTCGAGAAACAGTCAAAAAGTCATAAGGGTATATAAGTGAGGCCATATGTGCCTCAGAGACTCACACAAAGAAGAAGCATGGATCAATTCTTTCATTTCTCATTAGTTGTTAAAGCACACGTGGTATGAAACACGTGCTACGATGTTTTCTCCATTTCTTGAGGCGTATGTCTAATCTTACAAATAAAATACACCATACAGATCATTGTTCAGATATTCCTCAATATCTAACACGAGTTCTCATTATATATATTCATCTAGACAATCTCAATCAAGAACTCGATCTGGCTATAGAACAGATCTTACAGATAGTAAAACAAAATCCATACCGATTACTTGTCGTAATCTCATCGTGATATCTCATCAATGCGACTGGATCATGTACACGATATGATCACTATGTCTCATCTCAGCACACCTCAAAGTGTCTGAGGCGATTGTTCGTGTGAGTGAACCAATCTCAACTTGTTTGACATACTTTATGTGTGTATATTCAAAGGTAATCCAAAAAACACAATAAAAGATTACTCTTAATGTATGAACTAAAAAATAATGTTCATTAATGGACTTTTATGGAAAAAATTTACATAGTACATAATTCAAATTCTACGCAATCCTAGAGATTTAACATGATTCATAAAAATATCTCTAGGGATAGGATTTTTAAGTAGATCAGCTACCATTTGATGCGTAGAAATATACTGCAAACTCACTTCTTTCTTTCCTATGATGTCTCTTACAAAATTATATTTTGTATCAATGTGTTTGGTTCTACTGTGATATTTGGAATCCTTTGTATATGCAATAGCTGCCTAACTATCACAGTTAATATAGGTCCTACATCACCACTAAGAACTCTTAGATGCAATAAAAATCTCCTTAGCCAAACAGCTTCATGTACCACTGAAGCACATGATATGAATTATGCTTCCATTGTAGACAAGGAAATGCATGTCTGTTTCTTGCTACTCCAAGAGATGGCGCCATTATTAAGCAAGAATACATATCCCGAAGTTGATTTGCTCTCATCTAGGTCTCCACCCTAATCAGCATCCATGTAAGGATAAATCATTCCCTTGATATCATAAGGAATAATTAGTTGTACCCTTCAGGTATCTCAAAATCCTATTAACAGATTTCCAATGCTCTCCTCTAAGATTAGATTGATACCTGCTGACCAGCCCTATGGCATTACAAATGTTAGGACGAGTACACATCATAGCGTACATCAAGCTCCCAATCGCATTGGAGTATAGAACTCTGGACATTTCTTCTTTTTCCTCAATAGTTTTAGGACACATACGAAGACTTAGAATTTTTCCTTTCGATACAAGAGTGTCAATGGGATTGCAATTCTCCATTTTGAAACATTCAAGAATTTTTTTTATATATGGCTCTTGTGACAAAGCTAGAAGCCTCTTCGAATGATCTCTATGGATTTTAACACCTAATATGTAATCTGCTTCACCCACGTCCTTCATTTCAATATTTGAGGACAACCAATTTTAATGGTTTTAATATACTCCTTATCATTCCCAACTACATTCGATAGTGGATGCATATCACTATTTTAATGTTTAAAGAGTATGGACCTCTTCAAATATATACAGTGATCTTCGTCTATCATGAAAAAATTGTACGAGATAATTGCTTTGTCAAATCTCAAGTACAACTGTCTAGAAGACTGCTTTAGGCCATAGATTGATCTATTAAATTTACAAATTTTATTCTCCTGGCCTATATTAATGAAACCTACTAGTTGTTGCATGTTAATTTCTTGATCCAATTCTCCAATTGAGAAATGCAGTCTTCATGTCCATTTGATGTAACTCTAAATCTAAACGTGCCTTGATAGCTAAGAGTAGTGAATTGAAGTAAATTTCACTACTAGTGAAAATGTTTCTTCATAATCTATACCCTATTGTTGAGTATAACTCTGCCACCAAGCGAGCCTTATACCTCTCTATAGTCCCATCAGCTCTTCGCTTTATTTTGAGAACCCATTTGTTCCCAATGGCTTTTCAACTAGATGGAAGATCAACCAAGTCCTAGACTTGATTAGATTTCATAAACTCCATCTCTTCTTGTATTGCATTCTTCCACTTTTCCTTTGTGAAGATAAATCGCTCCCACTTTGATTAACAGGTAGTAATGCTTCCTCTTGTACTTCAGTTGATCCATCAAGTACAATTCTATCATCTAATTCATACAAATGTTCTCCCTTACTAGGAAAATCATTCTCAAGAAATGTCACATCACGTAATTCTATCTCAGTTACACTCCCATCTTGATTTTTACCAATAAATGCATATCCTTTGGATTGGTCTGAGTATCTTATAAAAATAAACTTCTTGCCTCGCCGACCCAATTTTCCAAACTTACTTGAGTGATCATGGATATATGCAGCTGATCCCCAGGATCTAAGAGAACTCAAATCAGGGATCTACTTGTCCAAAGCTGATATGGTGTAGTAGGTACCAATTTTGAGGGAACTCTATTCAGAATATAGGTCGCAGTTAACAAAGCATCTCCCCTATAGGAAATAGGTAGGTAGGTTATTCATCATTTTAGCAATACCATTTTGTTGAGGTGTATTGGGAATAGTTAACTGTCTATTGATTCTCTTATCATTGTATAGTTGTTTAAACTCATCGGATAGATACTCACGTCCTCGATTAGTTCTTAAAGCTTTCACCTTTTTATCTATTTGATTTTCTACCACATTTAAATATCGTCTAAAGCATTCTAATGCCTCTGACTTATAAGAAATCAAATAAACATAACTGTATCACGTGAAATCGTCTATAAAAGTAATGAAATAAGAGGCTCCATGTCTTGTCCTCACATTCATCGGGCCACATATATCTGAATGTGTCCCAGCACCTGACAGTTGAAACATTTCAACTTGCTCTTATCTTTCTTCTTTCCAAACCATTTACCCTTTCTATTATGTTTTGTTTTGTTCTTTTTAGGTCCATGTCCAGTTTCTTATTCCTTTCCTTTCCCGCCTTTGAACCAATTCTTCTTATGCTTAAAGTCTGTAACTTTTCTAGAACTAGTTTCAGCTACAAAAGCATATCCCAGAGATTTAGCTGCACCAAGGCGCTCATCCTCTAATTCTATATGACAGGCAGCATCATCAAATGTTTTGATGCTATCATTGTAAGTCAGATTGACTTTTAGATGTTCCCAATTATCAGGAAGAGAGCGGATCAAAGCTTGAACTTGTTACCCATCAGAGAGTACGTGACCAGTCGACTTCAGTTCCCTAATCATAGTAGACATGATCCTCACATGCAGTTTGATGTTGTGATTAGGAAGTTTCTTGTAATTATCAAACTTTTATCAGTCGACAGACAATCTAGTCACACTAGCACCACCATATTTCTCTCTCAAATATCTCCAGATGTCATAAGCAGTCGGAAATTGCTCACATTCATGAATGAGATCATCCACCATGGAACTTACCAAAATTGCACGAGCAGTGGAGTCTTTCTTTTTCCATGTCTAGTAAGTTTCTTGATCCCTTCTCTTGAATAGTTTGACCTACCCCTGGGTCTTCCATCACGTGGTTAATGCCCTTAAGGCAATCATGTTCCTCTAGCACATACCAAATTTTATGGCGCTAAGTGTTATAGTTATCGCCGTTCAATTTGTCACCCTTATTAATCTATGATATTCTTAGATGCCATGGCTTGTTAAAAATTTTAGAGACAATTATATAAATATCCATTTATCACACATCATTTTGCACTAATGCAAATTAAGTTTTATGATAATTTCAAGCTAGTCACGAAGTCAAAAGTTCACTAAGTTTACAATCATCGTCCAATATCCTAATGTTACATTATCACAAAATTACTCAAACTCTTTTTATCTTAGAACTCCCACTAAATTAGACTATTAATCATGTACAAAATATGCAAAACATTTTGTTGATAAATATGAAACATACATATAAATCTAAAAAAAATGTTAAATATGTGCATGCGATCATATTAAGTAAATATTAAACATGGAAAAAAAATTTACATAGATATTGTTCGACAATTTAAACTAATCATACATATCTAAATTAATTATATTTAATTATAAAATTCTCATTTTTTTGAATTCCATTTCCTCATCAAAATCCTGATCAAATAACTGTAGGGCAGATATCCAAAACTTCACTAGCAATATCATGCCAATGTTTAGGAAGTGTCCTCATTAGATGATACATAATTTCCACCTCACATATAGGCTGTCCCAAATGTATCACTTTTCGGCGCATTGTTTTGAGATATTTTATGTGTTATACTAGGTTATATCGTGGATCCATTTCATAGTTTTTATAAGCACGTAATATTTCAACACGTTCCACAATCCGTGCTCTTCTAGCTTTCCTCTAAGGATGCTAAAAGTGCGCATTGATCCAGCCATATCTGATCAAGCACAATGATTGGAACCTAGTCACAATGGATCACATAACCTAATCAAGATCCACACCCCTTATCAACGTATAGAAAATGTGGTCTATTGAATACTTTTGGAGTATTTTCATTTTAAAAATTGAAAAAAAAAAAAGGTTCTCACTAGGCAAATACCATTTAATAAATATTCTTGATTTTAAAAAAATTAGAATTTAATCACGTCCAAAAAAAGAAAAATATATATATATATATATACACACAACTTTTCAAATTGGTATTGGAATAAACAACTTCCAAAAATAATATTGGGATCGATATGCAACATGCAATTTCTCAAATTGCATTTGGAATAATCAACATTCAAAAAATGTGGGGACCATCATGAAATTGTTGAAATTACATTTGGAATATTTAAGAGACCACTATGCAATTTTCTCAAAATTGAATTTGGAATCACTCACCTCTACGGCAACCATTTATGTTTTTGAATTTTTTTTTAGATTTCTGTCGAAACTTCAGTAGGCCATAACTACTTCGATTTAAGGCCAAAAAATATGTTCTACATACCGTTGGAAAGCTTTTGAAAAGGTCTATCCAACCATATAAAATGGGCAGCGAAGAACTTAACGTGAAAGAAGTTATCATGCGATGAAGTTGTGGCTTCTCAACTATGATTCGATTCTCCTTAATATCATGAACATACAGTACAAATTTCATGAATTTATACGAAGTATATCAAAAGTTGCCATTAACAATGTTCAAGTTTTTGAAGAAAACAAGATACATGCATTTTAATCATTTCTACCCATTTCCAACATGAACTTAAGCAAGAAAACAATCTTCTAAGGCTCTGATACCAAT